>JBBJLS010066957.1:0-12662 GCA_037577275.1 Bryconaethiops microstoma
GTGTGTGTGTGTGTGTGTGTGTGTGTGTGTGTGTGTGTTTGTGTGTGTGTGTGTGTGTGTGTGTGCGTGTGTGTTGGGGGGGGCGGCATGTATTCACTTCACCTCTCTCCAGACACCACATTTCTTAACTGTTAAGTATCTATATTATTACTGGCAATTATATAATGTTGACCTTAAAGAAACAACAGCTCAAAATTACATTAAAATAAATCATGTTTCAAAAATTAACTCATTAACCAACACACAATTTTTGTTTCAAAATTAATTTACCAAAAGTCCAAAAATTCATCGACACTTTGTCAAACATGGCAAATGTGATTATTGTTGCAAATTATGCACTAATCAGATAATAAAGTCTGACAATTCCAAGTGAAAATTTTTTAAATGGAATGTGTAATGTTACATTAAATATCAAACATTACACTTTGGTATTTAATGTAACTATAAAACAACAGTAAGCACATAATGCTCAGTCAACCACAATTAACTTCTTTTACTCTGTTAACAAGAATGTATGTATGTTTGCCTCCTGCAAAGCATGAACTACCCAGACCTTTAGCATACACATAATCACGCTGGTGAAGCCTTAGGGAATCAACTGATGAGGAATGTTTAGGAGATTGTTGCTGGTTTTGAGCTGGTTAGGTTGGGGGGGCAACATCAACATCCTGTTTCCGTTTCTCTACACCCCTACACTCATAGTTCAGTATGCCTTCTACGGCTGACTGCAATAGCTTGGAGTTAATGGGACGCCCACTAACCCTGTGACCTTTTACCTTCACACGCTTGTCTCCTCTGCACTAGCTTTTCCCACACTGATTGGTTCCAGCTAGAAGATGTATGCAGATGTGCTTACATGAGTAAGCGCCGTAGGTATGACATATTCTGAACAAACATGGGAAGCTAATCAACTGTGTATCTTTTTGCTAATTCATTTACACAAGCTGCTTGTACTATTTCACTCTGTCAGTGACTGCTTATGCACTCTGTCAAGTAGGATTGTGCTGCCAATACTGGCTTGCTGCAGACGACTTCTCCATAAATTTTCCATCTTTACCTCTTTGATAGAATGGCCTTTCAATACTCTTAGCCATGCAAGCTCAAGCCACGTGTACAGTATTTTATTATAATGTGCCCTGAAACTGTATTTGGAATGTAATGTAGTGAAAAGATACGAAGGCCACCAACATTTGGTATTTTAGTGTTATAGATGTTATATAATAGTGTAACGAAGTTGGATTAGTGGATAGTGGCTCCCAGCATGCACCGCTACACAGGGGGTCTTATTTGGGTTGTTTTGGGTTGTTTTAGGGTTAGGGTTAGTTTTTTGTGTTTTGTGTTATGGGGAATGTTTAGGGGATAATCCTAGTTAGTTTTATGTAATATGTGTAATCTACCGTCAGCGAAGTGCCATGGTGTTTTGATGCCTTTAGGCAAGGTTTCAGCGTGAGGCGAGACGTTAGGCTTGTGGTCAGAGTTAACCCTTTCATGTAACTTGGGAGGGTCTTTCCAGTGGGTTCGCATCTCTTGTGTTGTTTCCGTTCCCTTGCATTGATGAACAAAAACAAAATTGTCACAATATCTAGCTGTGTAACATCCTGCTTATTCTGGCTACAATATTCTATCAGAATGATCTAATGAGCAGATCAACCCTGTATTAGTCTCAGAAATTCCACAAACATTTCAGAGCAAAAAAGGTTTTTATCCCGTGCCCCTTCTCTCAAACACTAAAGAGTTCTCTCTGGACTGCTCCTCTCAATCACATCCTCTCTGGCTTTTCAATTAATGCCTAAAGGATTGTTTCATCTATAAAACCTTTACACTAAGGTTGACAGGCCAGGTATGAATGTCTAGAATGACCTCCCTTTATAACCTCAGCCTGCTCAGGTAATATGTGGAGTGTGCAGCATATGCTGCCTCCATTACTGCTGATCTATGTAACAGCTGCACTTTCTCTCTCTAAGGACCTCA
Organism: Bryconaethiops microstoma; assembly: GCA_037577275.1. Lineage (NCBI taxonomy): Eukaryota > Metazoa > Chordata > Actinopteri > Characiformes > Alestidae > Bryconaethiops > Bryconaethiops microstoma. The sequence goes on from JBBJLS010066957.1 coordinate 1,972, forward strand.
CTTGCTTGGATGTGAAATCCTTCATACATACCTAGAGCCTTTCATATTGCAGAGGCGTATTTGGATGTCTAGTGCTGGACACAAAAGAGCAACTGCTCCTCAAATAACATTCAAAGAGTCACAATAGCATTCTATTCTTTAGCATTCTGTCCTGACACTGATGAATTTGGGGCAGTCTCCAGTTCTTTCAGGCTGAAGTGAGTCTGCTACAAGGACAAAGTATTTTAAATTCTACTGAGGTCTGTAGCATTTCAAACTGAAATCTACATTATGTGAATCTAGAACTAAATTAATATTTATTAAGATTGTCCAACCATGCAACTGAATGTAGTTGTTGGACAGATCAGTTTACCTCGAACAGGCGTATCTGGAGCAAGGAGTCCATTTGAGTGTTTTATGCTCTAATACACTCACTTCAATCCAAGAAAGTTTTATTAATGAGCAGATTAGATGAATCAGGTGTATTGGAAACAGGGAAAACACAAAAATATGTAGAGCAGGGGGCTTGAAGACCCAGGGCCAGGAACCTATGGCCTAGACTACTGTTTTGTTTTGCAGTATCATAATGTATCTTTCTGCACACGGTTTGATCATATGAGAAGAATTGTGAAGAATCTGTCCCCTGGGACTAGCTGTGTATAATACATATGACACAGATCATTCGCAGGCAGGCGATGTATATATTTAAACAGCCTATTTCTTTATCAGAACTACTCAGTCACACTTATTGGGCCTCATTCAATGGTGTTTATGGACTCTGCAAAAACAAGGTGTCTAATTGAGGTCCCACTCACTGTATGTGTGTACATTTAATGGGTCCCATAGTTTGTTTATTGACGTTAAGTGTCGAAGCATATCTTCCCCACTGGAGGCCTCTGAGCAGGAAGCACTAGCCTCTCAGGATTCATTAGACATTTTGAAGCTATTAGGCACAGCCGTGTGGCCCACTGATTCACCCAAGCACATTTTCAAGGCATCTTCTGGAAAGTGTTTTCTGTTACCCACAGTTTCTTTATTTTAGGTCCTGAGCTCCACTAGCAATGAACCTTATTTCCTGTAGCATTTGTACTGACGACACACCACATCAAAACCATCTGAACAGAAGTATGTTTGCAGTAGACAGTACACAGAACACATGTTGGATTTATTTAGTTGCATTTTGCAGTGGATCACTCAGGGGACAACACAATTCTTTGAAGTAAAGTAACAAGTGCCAGTTTAGTCTATCATAGTTTAGCCTTGACCTAGACTTCAGTTCCTTACTCTCATATATACATAGCTTACAAAAACTCACCAGCTAGGAAAATAAGAAAAATGTCTATTGCAACAGTTCTTGGTTAGAAATGCTCTTCACTCAAAAACACCATCATCAGTCTGTTCAGGTTATTACATTGTTCCTTCGAGAGAGCCTTTCCACTTAGCCCACTCTTCCTCTAACATCATGTTTTATGCCCAAGCAAGACATAACACAGTCACTTTCACAGTCTAACGTGATGTTCATAGGTCCAACCTGTATTTGACAGGTTTGACAGATACAAAGAACTCCTGGGACTCTTTGAGTAACCAGGAAATTCAGCCTACCTCAAGCCCGGTTCTCAGTGTGACCAGGTGATCTGCTAAAATAGGGTAGTCTGTGGAGTTGGCTAAAACATGTGGTAAGCTAATCATGGCAGACACAACAAAACATTGTGTTTTCAAAATGATAATTTCAGAGAAGCATACAATACTCATATTAAATGTGCGTTAACCTGTAACCTACAACATATTTCTATAAATTAAGAATAATTCTGATAGTTTACAATGTACTCTATGCAGTAACTAAATAATGAGGCTTAGGATTTAAGGAGAAAAGTATTGTATTTCTTTTCTGTTGTTCCACTTGTCACAAAATGTTGACTCAATGTAAACAAAAATTAACACGCTCAAAGGAACTGTGGATATAGTAGTTATATTCACCAAAAAAATACTGAAGTTACAAATAATGAGTAATATTCCCACTTATAGGGCTTACCTCTAACTAAAGACAGAATGCTTCAAACATACAGTGCAGTTTGTGTCAAAACCAAGTATGGAATACGGTGGTTTGGTAAAATCCCAAATTCAGATGCATATCAAGAGACTACAGGAAATACGGCATGACCCGTGGTTTCTTGTGATGTAAAGTGTTCACACACGCACATCCGAACATGTGGAGGGTTTCTCTTAAATTTGCTTTGTCTCATTGAAAGAACAGGAGAAACAAAAATATGAATATAATATCCTAAGGCAGGGGTCACTAGCATTGCGCTCGCGGGCACCAGGTCGCCCGCAAAGACCACATGAGTCGCCCGCGGGCCTGTTAAAAAAATAGCTCAACATAGCGCCACTTACCAGTGAGCTGCGTCTATTTTTTTGTTGCTATTCTTTTTTTAAATCACACTTGCATTGGTGCAAATTTGAAAAAAAATTTTAAAATGTTTATTAGATTAGAGCTAGCTGCCAGCGAGCGCAGTGAAGGTGAGTGTCATGAGCTCTGGGGGGAAAGACACGACAGCAGGCAGCATATTGTTAATCTTGGAGGATCTTTAATGAGGTTTTAAAGTCTCTTTACCCGAGCAGGCTCACAAACTTCACACACGAAAACAAAGGGTACTGAGGAACTCATTGTCCACTCTGGACAATCTCCTCGCGGCCCGCTCAGAACTCCGTTTTCCTCTGAAGCTGAGGCTCTAATGTTCACGACTGTAATGAGACAGAGGGAGAGGAAGAGAAAGGAGGCACACGCATCCACGTTAGTCCCTTGCACGTTAGTCCAGAATTTCTGCTTTCCAGCAGGACAGGCTCACTCAGCTCTTAGTGAAAGCTCTCAGAATGCCGCGGAGAGATCACACAGGCTGCCGTCTGTAGCTAGGAGCCAACACGTTTTCTAAATATACGGATACCCTCTTGCCCCAGAACACAACCCTTAAAAATGGGTGACCATGCGCTGAAGCTCTGATTCGGTCGGGCTTTTAACTATACACGTACATACAAGCAACCAATCACACGACAGGAGGCAATTAACGAACTTTACATGGATTCACGACAGGTGGACATGTCGTTAGGTACCTAGCTACCCACCCCCTGCACTAAGGCTGCTAATTACTCGACCTGGGTTGCCTAGGCACCTACCGACCACTCTCCTAATAGTTACCCCAAGTCCAGAGCTGTGTGTCTCCTAAAACTCAGGCGACTGGCTCCGTTGGAGGCATGATTGAGACTGACGAACCGTCACAGTGCGATGATTTACCACCGAAAACATGGTAGAAAAAAGAAAGAAAACATAATTTTCATAGTGAAGGGGAGGGTTATTTTTTACCACTGTGAAAGATTAATGCGTGTGTCTCATTTGCGGGGTGACTGTGGCGACGGCAAAGCGCCACAATGTGGAGAGACATTTCCGTGTCACACAAGCTACCGTGCTAACTACCCACCGGGCAGCGCACTACGAGCGGAAAAAGCCCGCGAGTTAAAGGCAGGTTTGAGCAAAGAGCAGTCTTTTTTCACGAGACCGGTGAAAAACTCCCAAAAGCAACTGAAGCCTCATTTAGCGCTACACATTTCTTGATTAAGAAAAAGAAGACATTTTCGGACGGGTTCAGAGAGGTTTTCAAAGAAGCAATGATAATAATTGGAAAAACTGTGCTTAAAGACGAGAAATATGGAACCTGTGTAATCTCCACTCTCAACGATCTTCAATTGTGGGCAGCTACAATGGTTAGAACAGTGTCGGCTATGTCCGGGAACTTGGCCGATCAGCTGGACCGGGATCTGGCGAAGTGCAGGTGGTTTAGCGTCCAGTGTGATGAGTCCATGGACATCAGCAGTACAGCGCAGCTGATGGTCTTTGTCCGGATGCTGTTTGATGATTTCTTCACTAAAGAAGAACTTCTGACAGTATTGCCTCTAAAGACAACTACGAGGGTAGTTGACACCTATAACGCTATGAAACAATTTGTTAGTGGCTAGTGAAAATGTTGTAGAAGTGATATTTGAAAATGTAAATACTTGCAGAGATTTCTAGAAATAAAGTGTTGCATATTGATATTTATCTGTTTCCTACCTTGTTAAATCATTTTTGATAATTATTGTGAGAAAGCATTAACATGACCAGTGTCTTCACATAGATGAATATCATTAATTATTAATAATAACATATCATTAAAGGTAAATTGAGCAAATTTGTTATTTCAGAAGTGTGTATCAAACTGGTAGCCCTTTGCATTAATTGGTACCCAAGAAGTAGCTCTCAGTTTCAAAAAGTTTGGTGACCCCTGTCCTAGGGAAACCCAGATAAAAGCCATAGAAATATCTAAGAACTTTCAAACACAGTCGCATCCTTTGACAACAGCAAACCATGGCCACGCAGGCATGGCACTGGAAAACTCCCCTTGTTTTCCCTGAGGACAGAAGGGCATTCCTTAAATACTTCCTGAATTTTCGTGTGATGGGTTCTCTATATTAATCCAGGTGTCATCAAATAAAGAGGTAGAGAGGGTGTATATAATTCACACCCTCCTACAACAACTTTAAACCAATTAAAAGAGGATTTCTGAGTTTGTAAAAGGGATGAAGGGACATTTGACAGGAACTTGAAGAAATGCTGTGTTACCTCTGAGTTATCAATGATACATTCCTTAATGGAGATTCCAGATTTACCAATACATTGCCTAACTAATAATTTCAGTTGTAAAATAAGACAAAAACTAACCAAACAGTGCTGCCAACAGCTTGTGGGGAAAATAGAAGAATGATGATCTGAATGGAAAATCAATTAAAAATGGTCAGATATTCCATAATACACAGACATAATGACAGAAATTAGGACCAATAAAGAAAAGAGTGGATGGCTTCTGGAATGGACATTTACAGAGAGTCATAAAAACTGATGGAGTGAAGTTACACTTGCCTCAGTATTTCCATTTTTCCATTATTACTTCTAGCTGGAAGCTAATCAGTGACAGCCCTTTTTCCTTTACCAGCTACTGACCTCTCCAAGTCAGACAAATCTTTCTTCATACAATATAAGGAAATTAAGCTGTCCCAGTGGAAATACCTTATTATGTGTGACCATTGTAGCCAAAAGTCATTTCTACACTGTACATGTTTAGTCTGGGCCCCTCAGTGAGAGGCTGGTGTGAGTTACACAGTCACCAGACAAAGCAACACTTCAGACATCCAAGACATCCTTCTCTCTGCTGATAGTGAATATTCAGAACTTTTCATGATGATTACAAAAACAGAATTTCTACAGCAGAAAATGACAAATAAATCAATGTTGTGCTGAATAAAAGAGTTTCAACATAGACCAGCTACCACCATATTTCACCCACACTGACAGCCCTGTCATTCACAGGACCAGTGGAAACTACACATTCACAAGAGCATCATAAAACCCATATGTGCATATATGATAAAAATGTGCTGAACACATTATAAAAATGGGCAAAGTGCCAGGAACAGAAATGCTTCAGAAGTTTAGGGGAAAACTGCCCCCCCTCTTGTAAGCACATGAACTCAAAAGTTGTCACTGGAGGCAGGGCTCCAGAGGGCGATGATCAGTGTGGAACATTTGAGAAGGATCAAGTTTTCACTGAATTCACTGGTAAAATGTTTGGAGACACTGAGTCAAGGATAGTGCACATCATCTTCTATAAGGGCATGTTAAAAAATATTTCAAAGCAATGTTTTAGCCGAAAAAAAAATAAGTTCATCCCTTTACCCTAAACCTAGTTGATTAACACATCTGAAGTTTCCTTCTTTAGTTTTGCACTAGGCTCAGGGCAAATTATGGGCCAAAGTAGGCCTATAGACAAAATTCTCTTTTTAATGTTTTTATGCAACATATGTTGTCTGGAAGGATCCAGATGTCACGTCCTAATTTGTAAATTCACAGTATTAATCCATTTGAGTTTAAAAAAAACATGGGATGAGCGGATGTCTCCACACTTTTACACACACTTTTGTTCAATTACAGATATATTTGGAGACTATAATTATGAATGATGTATGGAGAGGTATGATTACCTAGTAGAAAGAGAATGTTTTTCATATTTCCATGACTGGGTACTGTTTTTCCAATTGTGTAGCTTAAGATCCTGTGTTCTGAGCCCCCTGTGTGAGGGGTCAGGGTAGATCAAGCAGACGGCAACAGGTCTGTTTGGAGTGCAGTAATGACCCACAGACAGGCTGTGTCCCACCGTGCCTCTCCGGTTACAGCAGATCTGTGTTGCATATGGGTTTCCATCAGGCCTCGAGAGTACACTGGAATTAAAGTTTCCTGGAGCCGGAGCCTACTTCAGCAGCTTCTGCTGGCCAAGAAGAGTCCAAGCCATCCTCCTCGTACTAAACACTCACCAGAAGAAAAAGCAAAGGGTTTCAACTTCCTCAATCACAGGGCCTTTTCCAACACATTTGCAACAGTAAGCTACTGCTGTTTGCCTTTTGTGCCAGAACCTGCATAATAATTTTTTTTTCAGAATTGTCCAATATGCTGCACTGACTGACCACCAGCAGGACAGCTGAAATATAATCTCTTACCTAGCATAACACTGTAGAAATCAATAGCTGGCATGAGTTGCTACTTATAAAGAAAAACCTCTCTGACTCCAAATACATTCCTATAAGGGAAAAGAGGGGAAGTATATATTCTGTTTGAAAATGTTATATTAATTACTTACACCAACACACTCTTCTTCACTTTGAAATATACCACTGATCAGACAACCCTTTGAAAATCAAAGCATGACTGCTGGCAGTTAATCAAACTAGAAAAGTACTTTCTAATAACTTTTCATGAATACTAAGAGCACTGTATAATGTGTGCTTATGTGTGTGTATGTGTGTGTTGTTGCAATAAATCTAAAATGAATGAATTTAGTATTTAGATATTTCTGATCGTTCCAGCAAAACCTCAAATAATTCATAAAACTCTTTAATCAAGATAACATCAGATGTTTCTTACAATACAAAAATATGAAAGCTCAACTGCTTTTGACACTGATACAAAAACAGACATAAAAATCCACTTATTCTGAGGATATTAACAATGCAAATGGAAATTCATCTGTGAAATACATTAACTTATGGTAAAAGTTTAAACTGTTACTACTGTAATGTTGTATGCATTCGTGCACAGACCCTACACAATTCTGCAAAAGCCAGTGTAAAAATATTACACATTGCATTTCACACAGTGGATGAAAAAAAGAAAAGGTTTTCTAAATTGTGGCCTTCAGCACCACCATGGGACTATGACGGGTACAGCCCTAAAAACGGTGTGAAATTTATATTGCCAAATAAAGCATCAGTTCCCAGAGGAGGGGAGCAAATTTAATTCGGCGGGTAGGTTTAAAATGTTGGGCATACCCAGATATTAAAAAAAGTACTTTATTAGTTCTGTTGGCAGTGTGAATGAGATATTTGATTTCTCCAGATATTTTTTCCTTTTTTTTCCTGCTCACAGAAATTTTCCAAGCTCCTTTCATTTTTGACTTGCTCTGTCTAAGGCCAAGAAAAAAACTGTATAGATAAACTGTCTCCATGACATTTTATCAACAACATTATCCTAGTTAAAAAGGCCCAGTTAAAAAAAACAAGATATTGCAGTGGCAAAGGATGTTTACCCAACTTTTTTTTTACTTCATTGCAAAAAACATATCACAAATATGACACAAAACAATTCGTGTTTAATATCTTAAAATTTTACCTTTGCAAAACACACCTCAAATAAATTAAATGACATTATTTTATATCTTCACTATTAGGCTTGTTCCAACTTTCTAGATTGGCAGCGGATAGACCCGCCTTACAGGATAGAGCACTTACCAAATGTAAGTACAGTACAGGACTCAAAAATAGTCTGAGAGAGGCTTTAGGATTAAACTACAGATTGGTGTCATTCCAAATACAGTGCTGTTGAAAAAGTATTTGCTATTTCTTATATTTTTGCATGTTTGTCACACATAAATTTCAGTTTATCAAATGAATTTGAAGTAAACATAAAATGCAGTTTTTAAGTGAATATTTTTATTTATTTAGGAAAAAACTATCCAAACCTACAGGGCCCTATGTGCCACCCTTAGCACCAACAACTGCAATTAAGTGTTTGCAATAACTGCCCATTAGTCTTTCACATCGCTGCGAGGGGATTCTGGCACACTCTTCTTTGGAGAATTGTTTTATTTCAGCCACATTGGAGGGTTTCCAAGCATGAACCACCTTTTCATGCTTGACTGTGGGTATGATGTTCTTTTTCTGAAATGCTGTGTTACTTTTATGCCAGATGTAATGGGATGCACACCTCCCAAACAGTTCAACTTTTGTTTCATCAGCCCACGGAATATTGTCCCAAAATACCCCCCAAAAATTTTGGCAAAAGTGAGACAAGCTTTTATGTTCTTTTTGGTCAGCAGGGGTTTTCGTCTGAAGCTCTCCCATGCGTGCCAATTTTGTGCAGTCTCTTTCTTATGGTCATGAACAACCTCTTTCTTATGGTAATGAGTCATGAACACTGACCTTAACTGAGGCGGGTGAGGCCTGCAGCTGTTTAAATGTTGTTCTGGGTTCTTTTGTGACCTCTTGGATGAATCGTCACTGCGCTCTTGGGGTAATTTTTGTAGGCTGACCACTCCTAGGAAGGTTCACTACTGTTCCATGTTTTCTCCATTTGTGAACAATGGCCCTCACCATGGGTTGCTGGAGTCCCAGAGCATTAGACATGGCTTTGTAAGCTCTTCCAGACGGATAGATGTCAATTACTTTGTTTCTCATCTGTTCCTGACTTTCTTTAGATCACGGCATGATGTCTTTAACCAAAGTTACTTCATGATTTTACAAGGGGGCAATTACTTTTTCACATAGGGCCATGTAGTTTTGGATAGTTTTTTGCTTAATAAATAAAATCATCACTTAAAAACTGCATTTTGTGTTTACTTTGGTAAAAACAAAATGCCTAATATTTAAATTTGCATAATATCTTTGCCTAATATTTAAATGTGAAGAAACTATAACACCCGGCAATCCACATGATAACGTGAAATTTTTATTCATCAGGCATGGCCACCTTCTTTCTTAGACTCATGTTGTAGTTCTTATGTCCAGTGAACCGGGGTCAGCATGGGCACTCTGATCAGTCTGCGATCAGTTCGGTTGTCTTTCCTTGCCTCACTTCTGGTGGGTACATCCAGGAACACCGCCTTATATAAAGCTTAAGTTTACTCTTGCTATAGTATCTGGCTTACAGGACCTTGCAGAAGACTAAGATTAATCAAAAAAGGGTTATGTTTAATAAAGGGCTGTCATAACTCTATTCTAAAACGGTATACACAGTAACAGCAGAATCTGGGTCCTGTGTTTGAGTGATGCTGTACATTGGGGCACCAAACACACCGGCCCAGCTCCAGGGCAAGTGCACACAGTTTGTCCTCCCAGAAAAGAATTGGTGGGAAAAACAGCCATGGCTGCTTTTCCTCCCCTTTATATGCGCTTTTGTGGGTTCTCTTTACTTGTCTGCATGGTCCACTGGTTTATGCTTTGTGCTGTGAGAGGTAAGGTTGTGAGTTCAAACCCACCTCTGAGTATATTCTTTTGTTTGTTAAAAATCAGCCATTAAGAGACCCCCCACTTGTTTGATGCCCTACTGTTGGTTTCCCAGCAAGATGCTGTCTGTCTCTCCACAGCCATGCACCCTCCTCCTCCTTCTCCCCAACATACACCCTACACCCCTTTTCAGCATGCATACTGTAGGTCAGAAAGACATGTTTCTATTTGTTGTGATTTCTTAAAAATAAATCTTAAAAATGTGTGACAGATTAGTTTGCTAGTGAGTTTTGTGCTGACCAGAGATTTTTCTTTGATTCTGTTTGTCCCTTTGAGCTGTTTCTTACGCCCCTGCATCTCCTCAATGTCCCTATTTAGTCTTTGCGCTGTGCGTGAAAATATGCAGTTTTGGGCAGAGGGTGATTCTACCCCATCCTGATTAAGTGTTTAGGGTGTTGGGCTGGAGTTTAAGCATTCTGGATTCAAACCCAGTTAAATGTGGACTTTTTAACACAAGTCATAAAACCAATGTTTGGGGACCTTTCTGTGTGCAAAGGTTTGGATACATGCCATTTCTTGGTCTGTGACCAAAAATTGCTCATTTAATTGATCACTGAAAAGGATCAATTAAATGAGCATGCATGAGAGAGTACGAGAGAGAGGGAGAGAGAGAGACAAAGAGAGAGAGAGAGAGAGAGAGAGCATCAGCACCTATCAACACCCTAACAACCATTTACATTTACGTTGAAGGCATTTAGCTGACACTCTTATCCATAGCAACGTACATCAGTGCTCAAGTAGTCGACATCTGTTCTTCAACCTGTAAATCAACATCCACTATTCAACCAAGTTACTGCAGGCTAAGTACACCTAAACGACTCCTGTTAAAGAAAAGTCAGAAGTTATGGCAAAAGGTATGGAGAAAAGTATGAAGTCCATTCTTGACCTTGAAAGCAAGTGTTAAGGATTTGAACTTAATGTGAGCAGGCACAGGGAGCCAGTGAAGGTTCCTTAGTAAAGGTGTGGCATGAGAGAATTTTTAAACATAGAAGACTAACCTCGCAGCTGCATTCTGAATCAGCTGAAATGGTTTTGTTACCTTCAGTGGAAGTCCAGCCAGTAAAGAGTTGCCA
>JBBJLS010066968.1:0-12660 GCA_037577275.1 Bryconaethiops microstoma
TAAACAACATGTATTTATAAAAACAATGAAGTATATAGTTACTGATGTAATACCCTCCATGATAACATAAGCAACCAGAAACCAGTCCCAGTCTTTCAATGTGATAAATAAAAGAAAAAGTAAATACAGCAGGCAATCCTATCCCTTTCATCAACATTTTTCATGATGAACAAGTACAAATTACATTTACAAAGCCTCCTGCAAATAACACTAGTTTAATTTAATGATTTGCTTTGCCCTTTGTCTTGCCATTTTGTACACTAAATTTGATGACCAGGTGGCTGTAAAGAGTATTTGAAGCCTTGAGAAATTAACGCAATAGGTCGGAAAGCTTCAGAGCTTCATAAAGTTTCATCTGCCCATCACTAGCTTCAAGGAAAAAAAGAGAAGTGAAGCAACTAACTCTGGGGCTGTAAAGATTCATGACTGAGCAGCAGGTTCAGGGAGAAAAGGAGAACATAAGGGTACTTTAGGCTAATTTAAAGCTTGTATTTAAGCTGATTTATTTAGTCTTTACAACTCCGTAAATGTCATCCACTGGTCTTATTTGCTTTGGTTTGCTATATTATTTTATGTGCACTGGATCACTATAAGCTCTTACAGCTGTTCCCTTATCTTGAAAAGTGAACACTTCGGCGATACAAGGTTTTGTTCTGATGGTGATTTGATACTGATTTGATCCTGAGAGCTGGAATAGTGCTGGAAAATGCATGGAATAATCCATGTTCACATCAAATGGTGTGTGTAATCAGATTTTGATCTATTTTCTGCACAACATTCCCTGAAAAGCATATGCATAAAAGAGAGCAAGGCATTGTATACTTTTCCATGTACTGTATACAGTAAACTGTGTATCAGACCATGTGTCCGTTTTTACATAACATGCAGTTATATATAACAATCCATCCAGTTTTCAGTTGGAACTGGAATCTAAGACTTTACAGAAAAAGGGTCCCTGATCTGCATGAGAATAGTTTGTTCTTCTTCTCACTGAGTGAACAGTTTATCTTCATAAGAAGAAGGTAACCTAATCAACTCAAAGCACCAGAGATGGAAAGACACGCATCAGTAAATTAGGTAAGTAAAACACATAATATCTGTTTCCAGTGTGGTTTGAAAAGGAATGTCCTGGAATGTCATGGTACAACATGCTTGTTTTTCACTTTTTCAAGTCACTTATAGCATGAAATTTCCAGGAAATAATGGCCTGTGATAATAGAGCGCACAAGGCAATTTAGTCCTAGTCCTACAATTAATCTTTAAACCTGCCTTGATTTAAACTTTTCTAAGTTATGAGATTTAAATAAAAAGGTGTTATTACATTGTGGTGGACTAATTTGTGTCAGAGACGTCATACCTGAAAAGAGATACTGCTGTTAAAAAGCTCCTCATTTGTGTTTGTAAACCAAATGTTATTGCACTTATGTTCATATAGCAGTACGTTTAAAATAAAAGTGCACAGTACACAACTTTTGAATTAATTATTTAATTTTGCATATTAAAAATGTGATCACTGCCAGCATTAATAAACACTTAATAACTCTGGTATCACAATGTACATATCAAACAAATTAAAGAATAACTGGTAACATGCCAACTCAAAACTTTCTTCTTCCTATTCATGTACTGGGCATCTACCCACAGTGAGGAGTTTTCTTTTCATTTTGACATCATCAAAATCATTTTCAAATTATTTATGTACAATAATTTATGTGACCTTCTGACACATGCTAAAGGAATTGTTGTCAGTTTCCACTTTCAAAACTATCATTAAATATCAAGATATGTTTTATTTTAAGTCACAAAATAGTAAGGTTTTAACTAAAGTTTTTACAATGTTGACTGACAATATCCTGAAATAATTATAATAATAGATTTTTATAAATGCCAATTTAATCATGTAATGCGGTGCGATGTGTTCTTGTTATATTTCTTGTTATATGTTGTTATTTGCTGTAGTTAAAACTGGTTTACTGATTTAAATAAAAAGGTGTTATTACATTGTGGTGGACTAATTTGTGTCAGAGATGTCATACCTGAAAAATGCTTTATTGTCTTATCAAGGACAAAGATTGTCTAAAAATCCTAGAAAAATCCTAAAAATATCCTCAAAAGTGTATAGAAGAATGGATTGTGCTGACTCAGATCACAACATGGAACGGCTTCCCTCTGTAAGAGACGGTGAGATTTTTCTCATACTTAAACAGATATTTATATTAATGATCTTCAGGTAAGCAGTACATCTAATGTAATTACAATGTTTCCACCAGATGCATCTTTCATGGAGGCTAAAAATGTATTCGCCACAATCTTTGATGGCAGTATCTCTCATCTAAAAAAAAAAATCAAGGATCTAGCAGCATTAACAGACAGCGTGGAGAGAATTCATCGCAACGCCATGATCGGAAGCATCACTGGGGGAGTGATTGGGGCAACTGGAGGAATCACCTCGATCGTTGGACTTGTCCTGTCCCCATTCACTCTGGGTGCGTCTTTGATTGTGACAGGAATAGGCATTGGAGTTGCAACTGCTGGAGGAGTAACAGGAGCTGCATCTAATGTTACAGATGTGCTTTATCAGCGATCCTTACGTAAAGAAATAGAAGAAACTCTGAAAGCAATTCAGGACAAACTGTCCCCTATTATTGAATGTGTGAAACTTATAGAGTTCATGCTGGGTGAGATACAAAGAGCTGAGAACATAGACTCATCCACAAACTTTGTCCAAGCTGGGGTAGGCATAGGTAGAGGTCTGGGATATGCAGCAGAAAGTGTACGGCTGCTTAACTTTGTTGAAGTAGGTAAAGTAGCAGCACAAGCATCTAGAGCTGTGAAAGCAGCTGGAGCAGTCACAGGTGTGTTCTCCGGTATCTTTCTTCTGCTTGACATTGTCTTCATTGTCAAAGATGCCAAAGAACTCCGTGAAATAGGCAAAGAGCAGAAAGATGGGAATGAAAAATCAGACACAGTTCAGTTCATTCAGAAAATGAGAAAAGTTTGTGACGATCTTAAAAATGCAGTGAAGGAAATTAGGAAGCTCAGAGAAAACTTAAAAGCACAAAATCACTTAGACAGAACCCTAATTTGAAATACAATATCCAATTAAGGAATTTATTGAGTATACATAGAACAGTGGATATCAGTGCAGGTAAGACAGAATGCTATTTTAGTTACAAGGCCAAATGATTCAGTAGCAGATGATAAATTCTTTTGAACCAAATTTGTTCAAAAAAATATATGAAATGGAAAATAATTGTACACACATCTTATACAGTATCCATCATAAATTCAGTGAATGTGATTAGTTCATGTAAATTATTTTTTTAATTAATTAATGCATTACTGTAGTTCATTGTGATTCACAAATTAATTGTGAATCATTTTTGTAGCTTCATTTTATAATATCTTCTATCCATGCTTTCCTTATTTTTCAACATAATTATAATACTCAGTTAAATTGCAGATAAGTACACCATATGGCCGGAAGTACCCACATGAAGGTCAGATTCATATTAATGCTCATGGTTTTCCAGCAAGCTGATGTACATTTGATAGCCAGGTGTCCACATAATTGTGGCCATGTAAATTTTATATTATTTATTGTTAAATATTTGGAGACCACATCATATATTCTTCACATTTATAAATGAGGATATATATGTATTCTTTTATCATTTACTGTATCATTATGTATGTGACATTGTTACACTACACGCTACCCAGAATGTAAATTGTACCACTTTCTGCTCAACTATGTTCTCATTTTTCTGGCTTTACATTTTGTCAGGAAATTCAACAATTACTCTCATGAGAGATGATGTTTTTCTGTGCCGCATTAACTCATGGATGCTTTCACAGAGAGATAAAGAGAAAATAATAAAATTTCAGTGGAGGAGATTTAGCTTTGGTGATGGTGGTATTGGAGGTTTCATTTGTTGTTGAAGTTATGAAAACAACAAAACAAATATAAAATATACTAAACACAGTGCAAAGACACGCCCATCATGTGGATTGCAATGCATTAAAATACTATGATACAGTGCTGCCAAGAAGTGACAATATACATCATAAAGAATAAGCATTCTTTTAACTATATTTTATGAAACTGCATGATTCATTGTTAAACCAGTTCCAGTGAGTGCCAGTCAAAAACCTAGTCCAGCACATTCACCATACAGCACGGTCCCTTGTCTTCCAGCTCTAGTCTAATCAGTAAGTTGCACTAAAACTGAAGACAGTCATTACTTTTCGTCTAGGCAAATTTCATTCTAAATACTGCGAGAATAGTTAATTCATTTCCATTTTACTGTGGAATATCGTGAGTGTATCAAACCGAATTGACTGTATCGTTACACCCCTAAACTGGCCAAGCAATTCATGGAACTGTACAGACCATTGTCATTGTTGTCACTGGATCTGTTGTGTAAGGTTTATCAAACATGATAAAGTGAAACCAAAAGTGAAAATCAAGGGGAATTCCATTGTCCTTCTTTAAAAGACAAAACCTCCCCGCAGCTTACCTATTACTTCAGATATGGTCCGACCTGACGTCCCCTCTTGTTCTTCACTATGGTGAGTTTAGCTAAAGTTTTTTACCTCAAAAGTTGAAAGGATGAAAGAGAGTTTAAATGATGATCTCTACTATTTCTCTCAATTAAGTCAACATGGCATATTGATGTAAATGCCCATACATTGTTTAATCATATAGGCCTACATGTTTTCATGAAACATGTAGCCTTTTTGTCTCGCTTAATTCTAGCGTGGCTCTTACTTGCATAAAGTTTCATATTGTCAATTTTGACAGCTGAAATGAACCTCAAAAATACTCAACTCTCAATAAGAAAAGACTAACAAAAATGGACTAATACTGCCTTCCTTAAAGATTGCACAAAATAGCCAAGCAGAGGCGATTAACATCGTCATTACTGTATATAAAGGATTTGTAACACGGTCAATCATGATGAAGTGAAACCAAAAGTACATATAATGGGGAATTCCATGAGTCTCCTCCCCTCGGCTTAGCAGTTACCTGTGCTGTGGTCCTACCTGAGATACTCTCATATTCCGCAATATGGCAAGTATAGCCAGATTTTGTAACATCAGATTATAATATTTATTAACATACGAAATAAAAGATACTAAATAAAAATACTAATTAATGGTAATGTAATAATACAATCAGTTTGGTCGTAATTATTTGATGTTATTTAATACAGATATTTAATATTGTGCATGCATTTCACAATAGAAGTCTCAAAATATTAGTGGAATATCAGCTAAACAACAACGACTGAATTTTGCCCAGATATTTAATAGTAGGCAGGGATAATGGATAATATATAAATAATAGGGGTGGCACAGCACCACTTTTTCATATCTAATAGTGATATTGATACTGCAAATTTGAGTACCTGCTGATACTGACACCAGTCTGATGCTGTCTTTTCCCCTACCGTTAACAACTAAGCTGTTAATAATAGATCTGTCTGTGTACACTTTGAATCCGAAATGACTCCCTACTTCCTCTACAGTGTGCTTTGTAAGTTATGCAGTTCCAGTCTCTACAACCATATCATGCACAATTTATCCATTGAAATTATTTTGTAGTTGGAATGATGGAATTGGGTGCATATGGCTAAAATACCAATGGCTTTGTTAGACACATTGTACACCATTTGCGTGCAGGAGCGTAGTCTAATTCCTACACAGTATAATATGCTATGCAGCCATAACATTTTGAATGTAACAACCAAGCGGGTTAGGACATAATAATAATAATAATAATAATAATAATAATAATAATAATAATAATAATATTGATCTGTTAGGTTTTTGTGCTTACATTTTTATGGCAGATCCAGGTTTAATGCATATCTTTCGAGCGACTACCAGATAGGTCAGTCTTTTTATCCTTCTTTTTTTGATTCGGTTCAGTTTTACAGTAATGATTTAAATTTAAATCATTGATGTTGAAGCCAGTTATACTGTTTTCAAACCTGCAGCACTATCAAGTTGCAGAAGACTTAAAGTGTAGGACAGTTCAAGCGAGCTGCGTTCAGATTTTTGGATCTGATAGTTATTCACCATCCTGAGCTTTAACCATGTTCCACTGGAAACGAGTTTTCTCTAATAATCCCTCCCACCTTGTGTTGACATGCCAGGTAGCTTTGTTCTACACATATGTGAACCTTTTGAAGGAAATCATATAACCATAAGGAAACTAATGATTCAGTTGGGTTTGTCGCCTGTGTGGTAAGTTAAAGGACTCCAGTTTCAGTTTTGATTTGCAAGAGGCATATAATAAATACTAGGGCTGGGCACGTTAAGGCGTTATTATCGCGTTAATGCATTATTTACTTAACGCCAGCAATTATTTTATCGCGAGTTAACGCAGATATTTTAGATGCTTTTATTTTGAAAGTCAGTTGCTTTTTGGACTCGTTGGTGTGTGAGTGCTGTGCTGTACGTCTCGACTTGTTTTCCTATCGACTGGGGTCAGGCGCCCCAGTACTTTCGTCCATATTATATGTCCATTACTTCGTCCATATAATATGGACAAAAGTAATGGGACGCTTGGCTCCCGCGAAAACCAGCCGAGACTTAAAGCGCTGCGTGGACAAAAGTAATGGGACGTCTGACCATTACACCAACAGAGACTTTATTGACACTGCATTCAGATACATAGACTATAATATGGAGTTGGTTCCCCTTTGCAGCAGCTATAATGATTCTGCCCCCCATGCTCTGGACTCTGAGGGTAACTTGTTTTGCTATAACAAACTAGATAACACGTGAATGCCCTTGCAGGGGCAAATAACTTTGGTTTAATATTTGATTTGATTACATTAATGTTTAAGTTGAGATATACATGAATAATTTAACTGCAGCTGTGTAACTGTGTTAAAGGGAACACTGCTGTTAAAAAGCTCCTCATTTGTTTAAAGTGTTTGTAGACCAAATGTTATTGCACTTATGTTCATATAGCAGTACGTTTAATATTTAAGGTGCACAGTACACAACCTTCGAATTAATTATTTAATTTTGCATATAAAAAATGTGATCACTGCCAGCATTAATAAACACTTAATAACTCGGGTATAACAATGTACATATCAAACAAATTAAAGAATAACTGGTAACATGCCAACTCAAAACTTTCTTCTTCCTATTCATGTACTGGGCATCTACCCACAGTGAGGAGTTTTCTTTTCATTTTGACATCATCAAAATCATTTTCAAATTATTTATGTACAATAATTTATGTGACCTTCTGACACATGCTAAAGGAATTGTTGTCAGTTTCCACTTTCAAAACTATCATTAAATATCAAGATATGTTTTATTTTAAGTCACAAAATAGTAAGGTTTTAACTAAAGTTTTTACAATGTTGACTGACAATATCCTGAAATAATTATAATAATAGATTTTTATAAATGCCAATTTAATCATGTAATGTGGTGCGATGTGTTCTTGTTATATTTCTTGTTATATGTTGTTATTTGCTGTAGTTAAAACTGGTTGTATGCATAATTTGGATCATTTAAAAGAATTGTTTCTTTTTCTACTTTTACCACAGGCTCCTCATGGATGCTTAATGAAAAATCTCTGAATATCAAGCAAAATCATCTCTGAACTTAACACAAATACTACCAGTATGGCACTGATGAGTCTGCTGGAGTCAAGATTACTTGCTTTGGTCAAGTATGGTCAGTGGAGTCAAGATGATGTTGTTAATTTGTTCATTGCCCTCACGAAGCAATATAAAAATAAAACAGACTCTGACTTCATCACACAGGTGTCAAAAATACTTTATCAGATAGAAGTTTACAAAATAAAGAAGTCAGATTTAAAATCTGAAACTGAACCAGGACAATTCACGGATAATATTGAAGACAAAATAAAAACCATTCTCCAAGGGGCAAAAGGGAAAAGCCTAGAGGAGATCCTTGACGAAATCCGTGCACAAGGAGATGTTGAAGAGATCATTTTACATGATGTGAAAGAAATCGTGTCATCTGTGTCTTTATGGGGTAGTTCCAACCCACCTGCTTTTGCAACACAGTGCGATAACTTGAAGAAGACTTTGCTGAAGCTATGCAAAGCAGTACAAAAGACTAAAAAATGGTACCCCAGACTGACTCAGATGGTGAGCTGGTGTATCCTGGTTCTCTCCGGATCTAGTCGGCTGGTCCAGGTTGGTACTGGAGAGGGCAAGTCCTGCATAGTGGCCATGTTTGCTGCATATTGTGCCATCACTGGAGAAAGTGTAGACATCATCACCAGCTCCCCTGTACTTGCTGAGAGAGACGCTAAAGAGTGGCGCCCATTTTACCAAGAACTGAAAATCACTGTCAATGTCAACACCAATGCAAAACAGGACAGAGACTTGAGGAACTGTTACAAATGTCAGGTGGTGTATGGCTCAACTGAAGGTTTTGCAGGGGACTGGTTGAGACACCACTTTCAAAGAATAAATGTAAGAGATGGAAGAAAATTTAATCGTGTTATAGTAGATGAGGTGGACTCACTCATGCTAGACAAAGGTCTTGAAATGGTCTATTTAGGCAGCGAAATGCCAGCCATGCAAACTTTAAATATGATCTTGGCTAAGATTTGGCACATTGTCAATGAGCATGAACATCTGGATGCAGAGAAGATGCTTGATTTAAGAGAAAGAATAAAAAAAGATATGGTACATTCAGTACTGATGAAACAAAAAGAAGGGCATATTCCTGGTTTTCTAGAGCACATCAGTGCTAAACTAGGAACTTGGATTGATAATGCTTTTCTTGCCAAGACTATGACTTTGGGGCATGAATACATCCTACATAAGAATGGTGTGGTTCCTGTAGATTATCATTCTACAGGTGTTGTGCAGAATAACATGACATGGTGTAATGGACTTCAGCAGTTCCTGGAGATGAAGCACAAAACCAGACTGTCTGACATGAGCATTATAACAAATTTCAAGTCCAATGTGGGTTTATTTAAAAGCTACAAACAGCAGATTTATGGGATCACAGGAACCCTAGGGACCCAAACAGAACTTGATACACTAGAGAAAGTGTATTCAGGCATTAAAACCTGCAAAATACCCTCCTTTCTGCAAAGAAAACTTTATGAAGAAGAAGGCATAGTCATCAGGGAAGAAAAAGAATGGGTAGAGAAAATCTGTTCTGTAATTAAGGAACAAGTAAGCCCAACAATGTACCGGGGTCCAAGAGCAGCACTAATCATCTGTGAAACAATTAATCGAGCAGAAATGCTCTACAATGCTCTAAAAGGCAATGTTTCAAAGGAGAAATTGAAACGTTACACAAATAACAATGAGGACAATTCCAAGATAACAGGCAAAGAAGTCATGGCAGGTTGTGTCATTATTGCAACTAACCTAGCTGGTCGTGGGACAGATCTGAAGGTCTGTAGAGAAGTTAATGAGGCAGGAGGCTTGTTTGTGGTACAAACCTTTCTGCCCGTAAACAGGCGTGTGGAGCAACAGGCCTTTGGAAGAACTGCAAGGCAAGGAAGCCCAGGATCAGCCCAGCTAATCATGTGCTCGGCTCACTTCTCTGAGTCACTCGAAATTGTGATGGACATTCAAACATTATCTACCGACTCATTATGCTGTTTTCTGAATCATGTCATTTCCACTGTGCTGCCATTGCTTCAGGAAAATTTAGCAAATGCTCTTAAAGCTTATTGGGAAAATCCTGGCCATCCACAAAGCGAGGCAATAGCATGTGCCCTAGGAGAGTTAATCGTGATCCAAGAGCAAAGTGGTCAAACAACCCTGAAGGAGGCAAAACAGGCCAGGGATACATTAGTACAAATTAGACTATCAAGTTTTCTTGAAGAGGGCATCCCTGCAATCCTCAAAAAGGAGGAGCTCTTTTCTGACTACTTCGACATGCTGGATGCCATTTACAAGCAAGACTTGGGGGCCAACAGCTATGAAGACATAGTGTCTTCACTGCATGAGTGCTGGGGTATGTGGCTCCTGATGAAATTTGACGAGGATGAAGCCACCGAGACACTGCGGCAGCAGTTAAAAGAAGACTTGCAGAGCGCATTTGATAAGCTGCGGTCTAAGCAGTCACCTTCATCTATGGTCTACCATTACATAAGATCTGGCAATAGACTCCGACATCAAGGGAGTCTAGCAGAAAGTATTAACATGTACACACGAGCTATTGAAGAAGGTTCTTGCTGGGTGGCCATTGCTTTGTACAATCGTGCAATATCCACTCTGAGTACAAGAGAGAGCGGTTATATTGCTCAGGCACTAGCAGACCTGGAGAAGGCGGAAAAGGAAGTGCAGTCACACATGAAGCAGTTGACACTGACTTTGACTGTCTACTGCCAAGCACCCACGGAGCAGGACAGCTCACTTAGTAAACAATTTCAAGTAAAACACCAGATACAAGAGTTACTCAGGTTAAATATACAGGACGCAGTAGAAAAACTGCAGGTGGCTAATAGTAGGCATGGAGAGGTGCAGGTAACTGAGGAACATGTGGTGTTCTTGGTGTCACTCCTGGGTCTCAAATCACCATGGTCTGTACCAGAAATTGCAAGGGAGGTGAAGATTCTCAGCTCATTGGGATTGGACACCATTATCACTCTAGACATAAAGTTCTCTTTTATTGGATGTGTGACCAGGATGTTTCACAGAATTGTCAAAAAGTTCAGAAGCTTCTTTTTTTATACTAACCGAAGCATGTCGCGTCCTTTTTTTTAGAAGAGTAACTACAACATGTCCTGTTTTTTGTGCTAGTTATGGTAAATGAGCCATGTCATGATGTTGATGGAAAATGAGTCTGAAAATCTGAAAATGAAAATTCTGAGCAATACCTGTGATCTGTGGAATACTGTAAACGTTTGGAAAATATTTAACAACATGAAAGCAATTGAAGTTATAGTAGCATAATGCTTTGATGTACGATCATATGCACTGTAAACTAGATTGAGTTGTATCAATTGCATCCTAGCTTACAGAGCACAGTATAACAAGCTTTGCCTTGTATATCCAGAACAGTCTTATCTATTTCAAATATAGTTTTCTCTTTTTATGATGCATTCCAGTGCTTAAAAAAATTATTTGCATCACAATGCTTTGTTACATGCTCAGGCATTTTGTCTGTCAATTTTCTGGCCAGTTAAGTAATCTCCAATGTTTAGCTTAAAATAACTTGAAACAACTGTAGTTGACTAGATGACATGTGAACTATTGTGTTTCTTTTGTTCCGAGCCTGTTTGCCCTCTATGGACATTAATCACACTATCCGTTTTGATTTCCTGCTGCCAATGCACCTTGACATCAAATGTCTGTTATTTTTCTACAATATAAGGATTTGTGATATACAGTAAAAAAATATTAAAAATAACATATCTTTCTCAAATTTGCATTGTGGGTTTAATTTGGCTGGTGGTCCTTTTTGTGTGGAGTTTGCATGTTCTCCCTGTGTCTGTATGGATTTCCACCAGATATTCCAGTTTCCTCCCACAGTTCAAAGACATGCATGTCAGACAAGTTGGAGATGCTAAACCTAGGTGTGACTGTATGTGTGCATGAGTGTGTTTGGGTATTTGTGTGTGTATATCTGTCCTGTGTTGGAGTAGTGACTTGTCTAGGATGTTTATTTGCTTTTCACCCTATGACTCCTGGGATAGGCTCCAGCACCCCGGAACAATGGTTAAGGTTATGTGGTTCAAATAATGGATGGATGGAATGTTGAAATGAGTGAATACATTTCCATCTGTTGATCCAATCTGAACACACTTCAATCCAGCGTTGCTCCTTCAGACCTTTTGCCTGGCCTGTCTCCCAAACCAAATTTAAGGATGAATATTTGGACCTCTATTTGGAACTTGTTCAATCAAGTATGCATCTTTGCTGGACAGGTTGTGGAGTTTTCCAACCACCCAATAGCAAATATTTGTTGGAAGAGATGGGGAACATGGGCTTTTTCAATCACCCAATTACAATGTGTAGATTTTTTTCCGGATATACATTAAAAACTTATTGAAACTTAAGAGTTAAAGTAGTTTTGCCGGTTATGCTTGTAATGGTGCATGCATTTTATGCATTTTCACCATTTTGAGGTTGTTATAGTTTGGGGAAGCTATATTAAAGTCCTTTATAAAGTCTCCAGCTGTGTTCATATTGAGCTTTTGCTCTAAAAGCACTGTCTAGAATGCCACACTCGATGCACACCATATAATACAATAATACTTCTCCCACTGAGTGCTTCATTCAGCACTTTTCTGAAAAGTTCATACTTTTTAAAGGAAACCTTAAAATGTTCTAAGACTAGTCTATATGTGGGTGCTATGTCTGCTTTCAGGAATTTTTTATTTTTTTAGTTTCTTACTTAACTATATGCCTTTCTAATCTAAGCTTTATACTGCTGGAAACTGTTAATTTCCCTCTATCTATCTATCTAGTTCAAAGGCTCTGCAGAGCCTGAGTGCTAAACATGCCTGTAGTCCAGACCCACTGAAAACATTTCTTACTTGTATATGTATTTTTGTTTACTGGTTTTGGGATTGTTCCATTAAGTAAACCCATTCTGGTCTTAACACACACACACACACACACACACACACACACACACACACACACACACACACACACACACACACACACAACCCCCCACACC
>JBBJLS010066999.1:0-12658 GCA_037577275.1 Bryconaethiops microstoma
TTCCCCATATTGGTTGCTAACTGTGGTCTGCTTAATAATGTGGAACGTCCTTCTTAAGTAGTTTATCCTGTAATTGGGCACACCTGGTAAACTAATTGTCACAGGTGTCTAAAATTTCTTCCAGTGATCCAAAGAGTTTAATTGAAAACCAAAAAATCCAGTTTTTTTGACACTTAAATAGAATTTGCATAATAATTTGGAACAGATTGTAGAAGCTTGTATACAGTCCAAGTCTTGAGGACTGTATTTAGAGTGCCGGTTCTCAACCTTTTTTGCACCATAGACCAGTTTCATGTCAAACAATATTTTGACAGATACGGATACAACTAAAAACAAAGTGCGTTTATTTTTTACTCATTTTTGCTAACTCATGGGCTCAAATTTTGATGTACTGTCTCATGTGATTTTTTCCAAAATAAAAGATCTTTCAGAGATGATCAATAAAATATTTTTAATTCTGTCTTTCTGTGCGGCCCGGTGCCAGATGACTCACGCACCAATACCGCAGCCCAGTGGTTGGAAACTTCTGTTTTAGAGCATTAAATTTACACACTATATAAGCTTAACATCATTTTTACAGCAACACACTTCTATGGAATCCTTTTTTTCCACTGAATTTCAACAGTATCAGTGACTTTCTTTCGTTTTTTTTTACGTATTCAGCATGAGCTGTGTATTACTGCTGAGACTCACTCACCAACCGTTAGGATACTATTAGAAATTTCTACTTTGAGGCTCCACATCGCTGGGGTGCAGTTAGAGACTGTGGCTCATCCATTGATGCACAACTTGAATAAGCCATTCTCCAGCCCACTGGTCCCCAAACCTCTGGGGCTCCGTGACGTTGGGGTTTCGCCCAAAAAGATTCATTTACACTTTCTGTTCAATGATCCAGTCAGTGAGTGTGATATTTAAGACATCCAGTACATGAGATGCTCTAATAGGTTGTTGTTTCAGTCTTTATTATTATTTATGTGAAAGGTGCACTGGAGACGAAGCTGTAATCCAGGAGCCGGTGGGATAAATGGGCCCCTCCATCTCTTTTAGTGACGAACAGGCATGTTTAGTTTTGCCATCTACATCGTTTTTCTTGCATTTAACAAAAGGCTTGACCCAAAACATGCAGGTCAGGCAGGTTCGGATCGCCTCACTAGAAACTTTTACGAGCGGGACGGGTCAAAAAGTGCCAACTCCTCTTAAGTTATAAATTACTCTCAGAATAATTGCGGGTCAGGTCGGGTTCGCTTTGGATTCGGGTCATTGATCAATGAATTTTGTTGCGGGTTGGGCACGGTGGGTGGGCTCTCATGAGGGGTCAGGAGCGTCCGGGTCATAAACCTAACCCTGACCCATGTATCACTATTAGAAACTGTTTTGTGATGAAATGAAGCTGATTTATATCCCCTTTTGTTATCCATTTTACCTTATTTTTTCAAGCCCACAACGTCCGGTGCCCTGACTTGCTTAGCTGCACATACACGCAAAAATAGTCATGCGTGAACACACTACACAGTGTGAAACTCTTTTTTGGCATTTAACCCATTCACCAAGTGAAAAAGAGGCCGGCCACCAGTGGGGACAGTACCTTGCTCGAGGTTACCTCAGTCTTGACACTAGTAATCCTGGGATTCGAACCCACAACCTTCTGATTGCAGGGGCAACTCCTTAACCGCTAGGTCACCAATCAGTTGAAATCTGAAGTGTGTCAAAGAAAATCAAGAAAGGTATACTTTGTATATTACTGTTTTACAACCTGCCAGATAGAGCAACAGTAGCCAAAAGGGATGGTGGTGGTGTGTTCAGCTTTTTGTAAGTTTTGTAAGATTTCACCTGGGTATTTGCCACCGGTCAGAACTCCCCTATTCATCCTGTCCTGTGCCCGGTGTTTCTAATAAAGTGGACGTTAAAACATGCATACAGTAGAACCAGAGTTGGGGCTAGTAAGTAATTGACCTTTTTGAAACCATCTAGTCCACATAATGGAAAAAAAAAACTTTTTTAATGAATACTCTTTTAAACTTCCTTTGCTGCATACAGATACCTTCATTAATACTCTTTTAAATGTTCTTTGCCGCCTACCGATACTTTCTAACGAGAAGACTCAACACACAATTATTTTATATTTCCCTTTCCTCTAGAGGTGGCCCCACTCCATGCTGAGAGTTGGATGCACTTTTAGAAAAACTCACACCATATGACCAATTAAAGACGAATCCACCATGCTAATGTTCTGTTGACTTCCATGTCTGAGAAAAGTCACGTAAAAAATGTGCAATAAATAATGTTGTATTATCTCGGTGGCAACGAGTCCCTGTCACTGTACACATTCTTTATTTATTTATTTTTTTCGCTTGTGCTTGTGGGTAATTGCAATTTTTTGCTTGAGCTGCACTTTGCATAATTAGCCCACATGACTTTGCAAATGATTGCATCTTGTTTGTCAAACCAAACGCAACAATATGATTGGTGTCAAGTGTGTTAGCGGTAAATTAAGACGATGCGCTCAGTGTTTCTGATGCTGCCATAACTTTGGAGACAATTATACATATTAAATCTTCTTGGACTGTCGCAGGATTCAGTGTTGTTTCGTGTTAAAGCTCTGGTGCGACACAAGGCCACTTTGTGCTCGATCAAATTAACCAGATGTTCTTTTAGCGAACGCTCACGCTGCTAGCGGTACGCTAATTGGGCACTAAACGCCCAGATTACTTCTCTCCAATGACGACCTTCACGATTACGCAAGGAGGAACAGAGTTTGGTAAGAATCTGCTGCGGTTCTCTTTCTGGCAGTTGAGTTTTCCCAAAAGATTTGGAACAACAGCTTCTCAGAACAGACGAAAGGAAAGCTTTGTGGGAACTCACAGGTCACTGAATGTTTATAACTGTGTTTTCAGCGACTTCGGCCTTGTTTACACTTGGTCACGTCACGGGACTAGGATCTGGATTGCATTCTGATCAAATTTTAGCCACACTTGGTCCTCAAATGTGTCTCCAGGTAGCCAGACTGACAGATTTGGTGAGTGATATGCAAATCAGCTCATATCCAACAACCAATCATCTGCATGTAACTTCAACTTTAATTAAACATTTAAAATGATAACTGTTTTATATTACATTGATAAAAGCACACTTAAATACTTGTACAGTTGAACATGACAAAAAACTGTTTTTAATCCCTGTAAGTGCCAAGTATAAAGAGGGGGACGCCACCCCCAAGGACTTCTCCATTACAGGTGTGAGACCACAGCTTGTTATGTAGAACACAGCAAAACAACAGAAGCAAAAAGGGGAAATTCCTGTGAGCATGCAGACGCCATCTGTAGCCACAGCCACAGAGCAACGTGTAAATTATAGCATAAACAGTAATGGGATTCATTGTCCAACTGTTGTTGAGAAAACTGGATGAGCCTACTGTATCATTTTAGTAAGTTCGTTTTAGGTAAACTATTTTTTTGTTTGTTTGTTTTTTTCCTTTTTCTGTGTATCAGCTCTTTATGGTTTTTGTTTTCAATTTTTGAGCTCAGTCGTGAAAGTTGGTTTGAGTTTGGGCCAAGAATGTGCATTCTGGTGCATCACTAAACTGTGTGCAAAGCAAAAAGAAAAAGGAAGTGACTTTACTCTGGACTAGATAATGGCCAAATTTAGGACGAACCAGATTTTCTGACAGATGGCCCCAGGTACATGGTGCCACACCATGGTTGCTGCAAACTGACCAGTGACAAGTCCCTAGTGATTCAATATGTCCCAAATTTGGCCAGCTTCATGTTCAGACTAAAAACATATGACATACTCTTAAGCAGGGCTGTATTACTGAGCTCCAGTCTTGGATGCGAGTCTTTTTCTGAAGTCTTGGACTTGTTTTGGACTAGCTGGTATTTGAACTTGGACCGAGACTCTGTCATCGGACTTGCCACATACTCTTGTTGCTCTTGTCCAAGTACAGAAGCCTTAAAAAGTGTTTCTGCTTGTTAAGCTTCTTTATTGTGGTCGACCATGCCAAATCCCTGCTGACCACAGATGCAATGTCAGGAACTGAATCAGGAGAAAAAGTTCTACTTAAAGTAAATAATGATGTGATCCTGCACTTGTCTTTTCATCATTACAGTGAAAATGAACATTTTAGCATTACACACAAATTATAAACTGGCCAGTAAGTCTCAAAGAGGGAACTTTTTAGTCTCAGTCTTAACCCTGGATCTCATTTGGGCTCTATCTTGACTTGAACTCAAACCTCTTTGGACTCTTGACTTGGACTCAACTAGCCCTGAACTTGGACTCATCTTGAACTTGAAAAACGTGGTTTTGACTAAAGTGATCTAAGGTGAAATTACCTGCACTGAATTGTCTTAAAATGAGGGAAATTTCCCATCATGACCTTAAATAAGTCTTTATGTAAACTTGCATTTAAAGACCAAATCATAAAGTTCTTGTTTTTTTTAATATAACTTCTTACCGTATGGTGAACAGACAGATATTTGTAAATGTGTCGACTTTTGTGACATGTTGAATTCAAAGCATGCTGTTTTTGAAGCTTAGTCTCTTGTCTGGACTGGGAAGTGAATGAAATAGTATTTGTTTACATGCTAAATTAAATTCTTAGCTAAAAAAGAGAGGAAATGATGGAGTTCCCAAGATACGGGTCCATTGAAATGCTTTCACCTACCAGAATATCTGTCTGTGTGTGTGTGGCATATTCTGCTCTCTTTTCATGTTGGTCATCACATGAAGGAGGTGAATGGATTTGTTTCATTTTGTTATTAGTAAAGCTGCGTGAGTCATTCTTTTTAGCACTTCTTTCTCTTTTTTTCAAGCCATTTCGGTGGACATCTTTTTCCTCACACATTGTTCCATCACGTCTCACTGCCATTGGGTCATAAAGGCCTCCGGCGTGTTTCAGAGCGCTCGGTTCATCTGCTTGCTCCTTCTTTGTGTGGGCAAGCCTGCGAACAAGGTCACAAGCCACATAAAGGAGGATTATTGCTACAGTCTGCCGCGAGCACAGAAGTGTGGGTGGGTTAGCAAGCTGTTTTACTAGCTAATGCAGAACACCTCGGACCGGCCCCACCCCCGGGTTAAATTTAGCCCGTTATGAGGTGACTTTCAGCGCCGCGCAACAAAAAAGAGACTCGATGCATAAAAACAGAACCCAGGTCAGAAGTTCAGGCAACCAATAAGGACCCTGTTTTCCAAGCCGGCCGATACGGCGCTGCGGTGCTGAATTTGTATTCTAAATAAAAACTCATTCATCGGAGTTGTGCTGCATCCACTTAAGTGTGTCCGCACTGCTGTGAGTTTTTTTTCTTTTTCCGCTATGCACATATTCCAGCATGCGTGGGCTCCGTTCTCTCCCATTTGCCTAGCAAGAAGTGCGGGAAGAGGACGAGTGTGAGAATGGATCTCTCTCTCTCTCTCTCTCTCTCTCTCTCTCTCTCTCTCTCCCCCTCTCTCACGTATGAACGTAGCCGCGGTGGTTATTTCTGCACTGGAAAAAAGTGTAAAAGTGCACCGAAAGAGCTCGCCAACACACCACATCGATTTGTATTAGGATTAAATATAAAAAAAAAAGGCACAAGAACTTGCTTAAGGACGTGGAAAACCCACAGTTTTAGGCACTTTTTTAAAAACTAAAAACTTAAAAGTTTAATCCTTAGAACCCTTAGAAGAGTGTAGTAGGAAAATCAAATATAAACAAATGTAATGAGTCTGATACCGGAGTTTGCGCACCTACTCGCTCACAGTTTGCTGCTCTTCTGCTAGGACGCTCTCCGGAGCCCCTCCCTCTGCGTGTATTCCCCATCCACTTGTGGGCGGAGACTAACCTGAAAGTTCTCCCTGGTTCAGAGATCTTTTTTTTTTTTTCCTCTTTGTTTCTAAGATCTAAAATAAAAGAAATTTGTTCATTTATTATTCTTTATGTTCTCACCGGCTGTAAACTAACTAGCAAAAATGCTGAGACAGAACAAAAGGCTTTGATCTGACAGCTACAGAAGTCTGCTCACTCTTGACGGTGCAAGTGGTCAAGAAGATGCCTTTTAAATGCAAGGAATTTCAGATTTAAGTCCATTTGTTCGGTTTCGGTTCCCCAGCTGTGAAGTCCCTAATGATGTCTGTTAATCACGCAATGCCAGGAAAAAGAGGACTAAATGCTTCTGGCTAAAGTTTTATACAACACTAGGTCCTAGAGTACCGTGCAAAAGTTTTAGGCACCTGGGAAAATTAAAACCTGTTTAGTAGTGTTAAGTTAGTGTTAAAACATTAATATTTTAATAAATACAATTAACATTATTACAGTAAAGAGTGGTTTTATGTGTGGCAAAGTGTTCTCCTAACCATTTCCAGACCTCTTTCCTCATGGAAGTCCAAAATTCATTTTAGCTACAATCAAATACCTGGTTTGGCTCATTTTACTTCATTAGACTAAATTAGGAGCTGCTTATGGAATTTTATAAATCTAGACAATGATTGGAGGCAGTGAACAGAAATCTGAAACCAAACCTGTGTTCTTCTATCAACTGCTTTTTAGAAAACAAAGAAATCTTGGTACTTTTTACTGCTTTCTTGTTCGTTTGAGTTTATTCTAATGTTCAGAAAGAACATTTTTGCTGGCAGAAAGAAACCCACTGCTGATATAAACAGATTCAAACAATTTCCATCGGTGCCTAAAACATTTGCACGGTACTGTATTTGAAATAAAGAGCACCGGAGACTCTGTGGCGTAACCAGCTTAGTTAGGAGAGATTATGTTTGAGTTAAATCAGAAGGTGATAGAAACAAGCTGAGATTTCTTAAAAAAATACAAATGCAGAAAGTTGACTGGCTATTTAATAATAATAATGATTATTATTATTAAAATATATTACTTTTTCTTCACTTCTTTTCCTCCTATCTTACCTTCCTCCCTCCCTGTCTTCCTTTTTTACTTTCGCCCTCCCTCTCTTCATCCCTTCCTCCCTCTCTTCTATTATTCCTCCCTCTTGTCTTCCCTTCCTCCCTCTCCTCTTCCCTCCCTCCCTCTCTTCCTTCTTGACTTTCACCCTCCCTCCCTTACTTCCTTCCCTCTGTCTATCCTTACTAAACAACTCCTTCTTCCTCACTGCCATCAGACTCCATAACAGATCACCTACCTTAACTGTAATTTTGCACATCAGGTCACTTTGCACATTAAGCTCATTTTTGCACATTAAGCTCTTTTGCACATCTATCTACCTCATCCTTTAATTTATTTCCTTTTTCTGCTCCTTTGCTCCTTTGCACATTTCTTTCGTTGCAAATGCACAGTTCGTATTTATCTGCACCTGCACATCACACTGTAGAGCATTTATGAGGTCAGTTACCGATGATGGACAAGAAAGTCTGGCTCACAATATCCGTTCCAGTTCATCCCAAAGGTGCTGGATGATGTTGAGGTCAGGGGTCTGTGTGGGCAGTCAAGTTCTTCCACACTGAACTCCAGCCATGTCTTTATGGAGCTCGCTTTGTGCACTGGGACACAGTCATGCTGGAATAGAAAATATTCTTCCCCAAACTGTGTCCACAAAGTTGGCATTGTCCAAAATGTCTTGGCCTGCTGTTGCATTAAGATTTTCCTTCACTGGAAGTAAGGGGCCACCTGAATTAAGAGGCGTGTCCCAATAATTAAGACACGTGTCCCAATACTTTTGTCCATATAGTGTATATTGTTCTTAAAGGCAGAGTAACAAAAGCATAATAAGATAATAAGAGGTTGTTAAAATGGTCATGCGGAAATCAAACATGCCTGTTTTTGGTACATACAAAGGTTCGTAATAGATGGAAAAGTAAAATAGGTTTATACAGTCTGTGTGGGTGGCAAGTATGTAAAGCTTAGATGCAGGTGATCAAATTCTGTGACATCAGAAGGGGATGTTAAGTGTGCGAGGAAGGAATTGGTAGTTTTGGTGGATTTTGTTGGAAACGGGTAATAAGAATTAATCTCATCTCAGCCTGAACTTGACATGTGACATGGTGGTTCTTGTAAATTCCTATGGATCTGCAAGCAAGACTTTGTGTGATGGCTGTTCATACAAGAGTTCAGAGATACAAGACAAACAAGAACAAAGCAGCTGTAATGAGAAAAATGCACCATATAGCACAAACACTGTTTTAAAATATATTTCCCCCTCTCTCTTCTTATCTCTCTCCCTCTCCCTCTCCCCCTCTCTTCCTCTCTCTCTCTTTCTCTCTCTGCCTCTCTCTCCCCCTCTCTTCCTCTCTCTCTCTTTCTCTCTCTGCCTCTCTCTCTCTCTCTCCCTCTCTCGCTCTCTCTGTGTCTCTCTCTGTGTCTCTCTCTCTCTCTCTCTACCTCTCTCTCCCTTCCCCCTCTCTCTGCCTCACTCTTTGCCTCTCGTTCTCTCTCTCCCTCTCTCTTTCTGTCTCTCTCTCCCTTTCTCTCTCTCCCCACTCCCTCTCTTTCTCTTTCTCTCTCCCTCTCTCTCTCCCTCTCCCCCCACCTCTCTGACAGTGTCAGTAATCTACAGTCTGTAGGGGTTTATGTAAGTCCATGTTTTGCAGGCAGTCTGAAGAAGCGTCGATTCAGCTTTTCCTCACCAGCCTTCTAGAATCTGAGTTGAGTTTTTTATTTCTGCAGTGCAACTGCGGATCTTGGCTCTTCAGAGGGAACACACGCGTTTACACACATACACACTCTCTTACTTCTGACTCATACCACTGAGAGCCAGCAGAGGGGGGAAACTGACCAAAACCCAGACCAAGTCTAGGTGGAGGCTCAAAATAATCGGACCTTACATACGGTCAGAAGCACAGGTGGGGTGTTAAAGTGTGCTTACAGGGGATTAAGAACATCCTTGTTTTTAAGTTGTTGTTCTTCAGAATCCTGGAATCCTGGGCTGTGTGTGTGTATATATATATATATGTGTATGTGTGTGTGTGTGTGTGTGTGTGTATATATATATATATATGTGGCCAAAGATTTTTATCAAACCATATTTATTTATATATTAATTATTTGTTCTAATCGAGTAGCTAGGTAAGAGACAGCATTACTTTTGGTACTTGGTATTAACAGATATTTGGTAATCGGGTCTCAGTATGGAGGCTGAAGTGAGATTAGTGCTTCCCTGTTACTAGTAGTATTAGTTTTATTAGTGATTACAGGCTACAGACTAAATACATCATAGGGGCTACAGTTAAGTAAATAATGTGTTAAAGAACTGTTACTGTGTAACTGTGTTGAAGGGAAAACTGCTGTTAAAAAGCTCCTTATTTGTTTAAAGTGTTTGCAAATCAAATGTTATTGCACTTTTGTTCATTTTGCAGTTCATATCATTGAATTAATTATTGAATTTTGCATAAAACAATGCAATTAATCTCCACAATAACATGGAAAATGCAAATATTCTCGCTTTTTTTGGTTGCTTTTTTTGTGGCAATGTTTTGTTCTGGAAAAGTCCAGAATGGCTGTTCGGTGTGCGGCAGAACAGCCGTTCTGGACTTTTCCGAGAGGGAGAGGGAGAGGGAGAGGGACTTTTCCAGAACGCACAGATTGCCAGTCCACCCCTGTATACATTTTCATTAAGGGTAATGTATTAAGCTAAATTTAAAATTAAATCTCGGCCCCCCGAACCACAGCCGTCAGCCTGTAATTCTCACCCGAGATGCTGAGCTGCATTGCTAGAAGGCATTTGGGTGGCATAGGGCTTTTAGAAGAATGAAACGAACACATGAGAACAGGAGTGCAGCAGCAAATAACCGGGAAATTAGGTGAATTTATATTTGGATTATTATTTATGTTATTAGTAAATTATATATTTTTAATAATTTATAACTAAAATGCGTAAAAAAACCCCCAACATATTGCCACGAAAAAAGCGAAAAAAAAACCAAATGCGAGAATATGTGCAGTTTCCACGTTATTGTGGAGAGTTCGATTCTCAAAAAAAAGTCCCCGTGTGACTGAATCAGCTACTCCTGGTCCGCGTGAAACTGGGGGATTACTGTATATACATCGACTTATTATCTTCTGGGAGACGCCTGTGTCATTTCCAATCAAGAAGAAACTTGCTGGTTGAATAAAATTAACTTTAAGTCAAAATTTGCCAGGGGTATGAATAATTCTGGGCTTGACTGTGTGTGTGTGTGTGTGTTTATATATATATATGTGTATATGTATATATATATGTATATATGTAAATATATATATACAACACTTTCAAAAGTTTGGACACACCTTCTCATTCAACGATTTCATTTGGTTTTCCACCTGTTGCTCTGATGACAGCTTTGCACACTCTTGGCATTTTTTCAATCAGATTCATTAGGTTTCGACCTGGACTGATTTTTAATTAACAGGTGTTTCTTCGTCAAGAGTTCATTAGTGGAATTTCTTGCTTTCCTAATTGTTTGGGACCATCAGTTGTGATGTTCGGGTTGGTACACAGTTAGTAATCCTATTCCACTACGGTTCTACTCCACATTATGGCAAGAACCACTTAACTAAGTAAAAAAA
Source organism: Bryconaethiops microstoma (assembly GCA_037577275.1). Taxonomy (NCBI): domain Eukaryota; kingdom Metazoa; phylum Chordata; class Actinopteri; order Characiformes; family Alestidae; genus Bryconaethiops; species Bryconaethiops microstoma. Next base: position 10,484 of record JBBJLS010066999.1, read on the forward strand.
AAAAAAATTTTGTTTGTTTTCAATATTAATATACAATATACAATATAATAAAAACAAAAGAAAAACATTGAATGAGAAGATGTGTCCAAATTTTTTTTGGTAGTATACATACATACATATATATATATATATATATATAAAATTTTGAATTTAAATTTTTATATGACACCTAAGCATCATACATAAAAACTTCAAAGTTTATAGCACATACTAAAAATACTTCAGGTCAGCATGCTCAATTGTATTCATCACATGTATTTTCTCTCCAGTCTTTCTTTACGTAAAACCCATCCCCAATGGTCAAGCTTAATTAATCTAGGCTAATCAAGTTATTTGTATTTAATGGCGCAAGCAGCTAAGGGGGGAATTTCACTGAAAGCTGAATCTAAACATTTGCAAGCTTAGAATCAATGTCGCCATTGTTGTTGCATTCTTGGACTCCGAGACCACGCTCCTTCAAGGCCAAACGAATCTATACCGAGTTCCTGTAAGACACAGAGGCATCTGAGATTTGGGACTGTATTTAATAAAGGTGTTTTGGAGCTTCAGCAGACAGAACCAATCCCTCCCTTTGTTTTCCCGTGTGTGGTTTTGTAGCCAGGGGAAGTCGTGACTTCAGTCCCTTGTGAGAGTAGAGTGACAAAATGAATATCGATGGCCGAATAAATAAATGAGTGCATTTGCGTGAATGAGCTCTGTGGACTTGCGTCAGAAGCATTTGGTCAGTAAACAATGAAGTCTGAGGCCACTGCCAACAAAATAAACATCTGGTCAGAGCTGCCGGCCAGCTTTGTACTGTACTTTACAGGAGTGCTATGTCTCTCTCTCTCTCTCTCTCTCTCTCTGTGTGTTTCTCTGTCTCTCTCTCACTCTCCTTCTCTCTCTCTCTCTTTCTCCATTTCACGGCTGCCAATAATGCTGAGGGAACTCAGCACATTATTTTTATCGCTATTTATCATTTCTATTCCTTCTGTCCACTCTTGACTTGAGGAGCAGTCCAGTAAAAATGTACATTTACAGCACTTCCCCCAAACTCCAAATGTAGTTGACAAAGTCTTGTCACTAACAAGTGATGGAAGCTTGCAGTCGTGTGCAAACGTGTGAACACTCCAAGCCAAATGACTCATTTTGTTGACATAAATACACATCGTCCACGAAGAGCACACTGACAAATGGCATTTTCTACTCATTTTAGCGCACTGGGAAAAGGTGAAACAATGAATATAATGTGTCATAACGTTTGCACAGGATGTATTTTTTCCATTGTGTTATATTCATTGAACTGTGCTAAAACTTTTGCATACCAGTGCCATCAATAGTGGCCACTTATCCATTTTTCTTCTTTTCATTTTTTTGTATATAGCACAGCAAGTATCTTAAACTATGCGCTTTTTTCCATTTATCCATTTATTTAATAAACTTCATATTTTTATTCACTGGAGAGATGTTGAGTGGACAACTATAAATGAAACTATGTCAAATAAAACACGTTTCCTTGTTTGTGCGTGTCTGACATCCTATTAACTGGTTGTGTGGTGATGCAGAGCCAAATTCTAGAATGCCCTTTAACTTTAAATGCAGTGATTAACTGTTTCATCCCATTTGCTGTCACTTAGAAGCTAAATATCTAACACTTGTCTGGTGACACACATTATAATTACGACTGTTAGGTTTAGGTGGCTTTTTGAAACTCAGTAGTGGTGAATAAAAATATGACTCATGGTACTCAAATGGTGAACATACTGTAAATTGATTTGTTAGCAAAGAATATTGAATGTATTTTTAGTAAATACTAAGTGTGTGCCAAAACATTTGAGTCAGGGTGAGTTTCTGATCAAGTAGCAGCTATCTTTAAACCAAACTGGTCTTCTCTGTTACTAATATTTCATTGTCTGAAAGCAAGTCTATACATCAACAACAAGTGTGATGCAAGTGTGTAATTTATATATATATTTTTTTCTGTTCACTGTTTGTACAGTTTGCGGCAGTGTGTGTGTGTGTTTGTGTGTGTGTGTGTGTGTGTGTGTGTGTGTGTGTGTGTGTGAAATGCACAGGTTGCTATTCTTATATGAACTAATGCAGTGTGAGCTGTGTAAAAAAAAATAAGAAACGCCTCCATATGTGTTGTGAGTGCAGTAGTGTGTGTGTGTGTGTGTGTGTGTGTGTGTGTGTGTG
>JBBJLS010067010.1:0-12658 GCA_037577275.1 Bryconaethiops microstoma
ATATTGATGTAATATTGTAATATTGACAAGATTGTGATAAAGATGCCTCTGGAACATGGGACATATCATCGGGCATTTTCACAATATATATGAAATATATATAAATATATACACAGTATAGAGAGAGAAAGACAAACGATTTTATTTTGAATAGGTCTCCAGAGTGTCTGACTGTTCAACAGAGAAGACAGAAGCACTTAAGCACCAGAAGAGAAATTTCAGTGCATCACCATTCTCTCAGGACCTGCTAAAATCTAACACCAAAATCAACAATGTTTTTCAAATGAAATGAGAGATTTTACTCTTTAAAAGATAGAAATACATTGCTGTCAAGACCTCTGTGTGTATGTGTGTGTGTTTTTGTTTGCCAGTCATAGTTGGCTTACTGTGTATTTCCTGATTCAACGAAGGAAAAGTTTAATTGTCATCTTTCTCTTTCTCTCTCTGTGTATGTATAAATCTATCTATCTATCTATCTAACTATATATGTATCAGTCGATCAATCAATCTATCTACCTTTCTTTATCCATCTTTCCCTGTCTCTCTCATATCCCTCTGGTCTTTAAGTTTGGCATGTTGGCGCTACATTGCAGCTTCTCTAATCTGTGATGATTTACCACTTGTCAGTCTGTCTGACATTTCACACATATGTCTTAAGGGCTGAACAACAAACAACTTCTGACTGCTGCCATATCATCTTTAGAGGGCGCAGTGGCGTGTTTATTTGATGTTTGCGAATAGCACCTTTAGAGAGTGGCTATGAGTAATGTTGGTTTATTAGATATGTGTTAATTAATGCCTTCAGAGGGCTGTGGTGAGTAGTGTTTGTTTATTTGATGTTGGTTAAAAACACCTTTAGAGGGCAGTGGTGAGTAGTGTTTGTTTATTTGATGTTGGTTAAAAACACCTTTAGAGGACAGTGGTGAGTAGTGTTTGTTTATTAGATATGTGTTCATTAATGCCTTTAGAGGGTGGCAGTGAGAAATGTTTGTGTATTTGATATTAATAATGGCTTAAGAGGGCAGCAGTGAATAACACTTGTTTATTTGATGTTTGTTAATGACACTTTTGGAGGTGATTACCTACCAGCTATGTAACTGCAGTTACATAGCTGTTAAGAAAAAGTGGAGGCTTAAACTATCTGCATATGTGCCCAACCTTGTCAAGCATTGTGATCCTGACATGGGTAGGCAAAGCACGGCCATTTCTCCATTAATATTGTTTTGGCTATCAGCTAATACTTCTAATTTTCTTTCTCTCTCTCTCTCTCTCTCTCACCATCAAGACCAATGACTACTTCCACTGATCTGCTTTGCTGGGCTTTTCAGTGAATCCTAATGGATATAAATAGCAATAATATAATTGCAATCTGTAGATGGATCTATTTTTTGTTGAGGGTTGTATCGACTTGGTGAGGATGGGCCATGTGATCTAAAGTTTTTGTGAACCACTCATGAAATGCTTGGAATCTCATAGTTTGTTAGACCACATGGGCATATAAAAGCTTGGTCATGTTGATGGTTCAATTTTAGCAGCAGTAACATTGCTTACTGAGGTTAACCCACTTGAGCAGACAAAAATTTGCCAAAGTTGGTTAGTCTCATTGTTCCCTATTCATATAAAAGTGTTTTAGCAGTGTTTGCTACTAATTTAGCCTAGTGATGTATTGCCTAATGTAAAGGACTCAGTGAGAATCCAAAATCTTGTCCATTCACTGTTAGCCTCCATGACATTTGGGCTAGTGCAAAGTGTTGTTTTGTGCTGAATCCGTGGCTGAGAAACATTCTGTGGTGAAAGCCCTCTTCTGTGTGAAGTTAAACAAAAGCGTCAGCTACTGTCTGGTAGTGGTGTTTATGCCGCCAGTGCTTCCGAGGTCCGACTGAGTCTGCTTTCTGTCAGCCGCAGATGTGTGGGCAGTGTCGGGCAGTCAGGCAGAAAGAGCCAGTGCTGCAGAACCCAGATCGGTTTGCATTTCTTCTGCCGGAGTGGTCGTGGGGAGGATTTTCGATCGAAGAAACCGACCTCGGGTCAGCAGCAAAGGCGCTCAGCGGTGCACCGACCAGCAGGGAGGAGGGGCAGAGGTGTTAAAATGAACAGATGTTGCCATATTCCAGCTGTCTTCCTGCCCACTAAATAACAGTGTTTGGGCTGATGGTGCCTGCCGTGGAGCAGCAATCACATACAGAGCACAAGGGTGTAGCAGGGCATGTTACTGCCAGATAAGGGGAAAGGCTGAACAAATCCAGGACTTGTACATGCTAGCAGGTTAAACCCTCCAATCAAGAACACCTGCAGCATACTAGTTTTTCAGGGCTGCGCTAAAAGACATTTTTGATAACAGTGAGAATACCATTACAAAACAAGACACTTACAAAAATCAACCATTCCTGACTGCTAGACTGATGCTGCAATCCATTTACCCTGGTAGTAGGACATCAGAGCTGGAAATTACACCACACCTGAGTTGACCACAGTTGGAAAGCAAGGATCTAGCCATTGTTTGCCATTGTCAACTACTGTTAGCCATTGTTAGCAACACTAGTTAGAAACAATGCATTACATGGTATTTTGCACAGAAACAGCACAGCAGCATGTCCACAGAGAGAAGCTGGACAGCACTCACAGCAAAACCAAACGCATTAATTTTACCCCTTAGAATTACTTTAATTTTGACCTTAATTTCCCATGCAGGAAAGGAAGGGAAAAAGTGCACAGATCAAGGCTGATTAAGGTGTAAAACTACTGAATTTTCCCCTTACTTTTTCACATTTGCCCATTACATAATAGAAGCTCCTGAATTTAACCCCTTAACTTTAAAATTCAGGGGTTTCACACTCATGCCTTAAACCTAATATTAAGGTAAAATTAAGGGGTTGGTTTCACATAACAGCCATTTAATTTGAAGTAAGGGTTTGATGTTTTTTCAGGGGTAAATTAAGGTGGGGTTAAGCACATTTTAATTTCCATTGTGTTTTGAAGTGGCTGTGTGTACGAATGAGCCTGGACAAGGTGGACAAAATGAGCAAAGTGTCTAGAAAACAGCAGTGTTTTTCACATGATCAGCACAGGGTTAGTGAACTAGTAGCCATTCTTTTTAGTGTCTTACTTTAGTGTGTTTTATACAACAAATTAGTGATTTGCAGCAATTTGGACGTCCAAGGTTGACCTTGACAGGTCCAACTATACCAAATTCAGAATGTAACCCACTTTGAGCAGGTAGCAGCATAAATTTGCACTTACAGTCCATAGCACTGTGAAAATCCAGGATCATTCCAGACTATGCGTAACATTAGCTGGCTAAGCAAGAAGTCCTGCTTTGTGAGACAGGCCCCTGCCTTACATAGCTGGCTAACTTAGCTAAACGAGCTCAGTCGTAATGGATGCCCGAAGCTAAAGGATGAGATAATGAAGCAAATTTGAGCTCAGATATTGTTGGCAGAGGGCAGAAATATTAAAATGAAACATGAAATATTTATGAGCCAGGCCGCTAACTGAGCATGCTAGCGTGGAGGAACGGGGCCTAGCCCTCAGTTCTGTCAAAGGTTGTGTTTTCATTCACCAGTAAGCTGCGTGATTGTGAAAGAAATGCTATTTGGAAGCAGCTTGCTAATGGATATCAGACGTGCTTAATAGCACTGGCTTCACTTTCATCGTGGATAAAAAAACAGTTTTTTTTCACAGGGTTCAAAGCGAACACACAGAGAATATCAGCCGGGGTGCTTTGCAGGCTGCAGCTTTTCTCACATTAGGCACTGTAAATGGTTGAGTGTGGGTGTGTTTAGTGAAGCTCATCAGAAGTTTGACCTTTTCTAAAGTTTTCCTGCTTTGACACCAAGTCTGAGTGAACTGAAAGGAGACGACTTTCTCTAGCAGTAGGAATTCCCGCTCTTTTCAATGAGGCAAATCCGTTGACCCACACCACCTGTCCGCTCCAGAGTTGCACTTAATTGAGTGGCATTAGCAGTTTATGTGATTAACAGTGTACAGAGTTCAGCAACCACTATATAAACATATAAGCTGTCCTTTCAGCCCCTTGGTTGGGGCTTGGCGAGGAGCTGATGGACCACTGTCACAGTATCACTTGACAAAATTTAATGATCCCAAACATTCTTCAGAGTTGTGCCAAAACTATATCTAGTCCAAAGAAAAGCAAAATGTTTTGAAAATTATGTTCTGGCCTCCCCAGTCTGCAAATCTTTCTTCCATTAAGATGGCATGAGAGGAGCTGGACCAACTAGTTCGAAATGAGTGTCCAGCAATGAGACAGAACTGTTTGAATTCTTGAAAAGGTTTCCAAATATTGTTGGAAAAGATGCAGCGATTCTGTGCTGCTGTGATAAAGGCAATGGGTGGTGATTTTGATTAAACTGAAAAGCTTTTGCATACAAAACTTGTACATAAGCTTTTCCATTACAGTGTATATTGATGCATTATGCCTTAAAACCAGTGAGTTACATTTCTAGTATTTCTAGTGAGTTACAATGGTGGGCCTGTAGGGTATGGTTCACACAGTTAATATTCAGAAAAACGTCACATATTGGATTCCTTCTTTTTGTCACAAATGCCAGCTTATTCACATCTGCCTAGAGCAATTTAGGTCCATTTTAACTCACACTGAAGTTAATAAGGAGTATATCTGCCCATAGTCCTTTTTAGTTGAGGCTCAGTACAGGGCAACCAATCATAACAGAGCTTGTTTACATATTAGTCTTAAAAGGTGTAGCCTAATTCTGAAGAGAGGTTGGCACATGTTTAATGAAAAAACAGTGGAATAAAATCAACGACAAAAAAATGTGTGATACAGCCTCTTTAAAAAGTTACATTATAACTAACTGACTGCATAAAATCATTAGTGCACATCTTGACACACTACTATGGGTCAAACTAGGGAAATGCATTTAAAAATGAAATCTCTTCACAATTTAGAACACAGCAAAACCCCACATAGCATGTCACCAACACACCTCCTTACAGCCAACTTCCACAAACTTTCCTTTTAGCACTGCTCTACCACCCAGGCACCAATTGCATGTAGCAAGTTGCATCAACTATGCATTAAAACAATCATCCAGCCAAATTTCAAGCAGCTAATAATGAACAAAAGCTTGTATCTTCCAGCTAGGCATAATTTGCAAGCTACTAAATGGACTCTTTAGGGCTGGTTATTAGCCACATTAGCATGTAAATGCAGTTTACACTGCATGTAAATGCAGTTTGGGTCATGCCACTGCGCACAAGATGAACTGGACAAGATGGGCCTAGAAGTCTTTGGTAAGTTGGCTCAGGCCTGTTCACATGTCCCAGAGATTTAATTCTGTTTTTTTCCCTTCTCTGTGGGGTACTGGAATAGGGGAAAGGATAGATTGGAAAACAGGGAAACACAAAACAGCCCAGCCATTTGTTTTCCATCTTGGGAGGAGGACTCCACTAACGTAAATGATAATTAGAAGACACGTGTCATCTCATTGTACGCAGGTAAATTGCTTTGCTAATTCGCAGTCCTCCGCTGAGCTAGTCGTGCGCTGCCCGAGGACATGCCTAGATTGTCTCTGAAATAGCACAACGGCTGTCATCCCTGCGTGTACCAGTAACACTTTAAGCTCATTTCTTACCCACTTCCCATCCTTTTTCCCTACTCTTCCTCTCTCTCTTTTCTTTTTATCCCCCCCCTTTCTCATTAACTCACTTTCTTTCCTTTGTTTCTTTTTCATTTTCATTTAACAGTCTTCATGCTCCACATTCTGTCCCTCACTCTTCTCTGTTTCCCTCTTTGCCTCTCTGTCTTTGTCTCTCTCTCTCTTGCTCTCTCTTTCTCTCTCTCTCTCTCTCTCTCTCTCTTCTCACCCCACCCCTCCAGCCGAAAGAGGCACATTAAGTTATTGTACCTGCAGCACGTCGCAGTGGCAGCCGATGGCAAGGGAAGATTGTGATAGAATGAAAAGCATCTCTCAGCCCTGCCATGCCTGACAGCTCCCAGCCCATTTAAATGCATTAGGAATATGCACTCCTTAGGGGGCCTACAGTGGACTCACACAGCGCATGGCAAAAGCACACACACACTTTCACACAAACAAGTGCATATTGAGGGCCTGGAGTATTATTGCACTTGTGAGGGCCTGGATCCTACTGTGGCCCTCGGACGTCAAGGGTAGAGCTGGTGATAGCAGCAGCAGCGTACTGTCATTTTCCATGAATAATTTCTCTCTCTGAGCTCACTGAAACAAGCAGACATGCCAGTGAAAGTGTGGATTGTAAACTTCTGAATGTCGCCAGGAATGAAGGTGTGAGCTAGCGTGAGACATTTTTGGGATCCTTTTTGCTGTAAGTATATTGTTTTTAAATATATATTAAATACAGTATACTGTATTCAAATTTGAGTGAAAAGTGTGTGTGTGTTTGAGTGAATAGCATTTTTGTATATGTGTTTGAGTATATAAAGGGAAAAACAGGCTTCAAAGCTTATTGTTACACCGTCTGAATCAGAAGAGCTGCAGAATTCTGGAAAAGCCGAATGGCTAAATAGCTGGTCCTCCAAACCGTTAGCCCTCAGTCCAGCCAGAGGATGTCCATTCAGCAGGAGACTAGCAGCTTTTTTCTGAGTGTGGGGGTGGAAACGTTACAGTGGCTGAGGTATAGATGGTCTTTACTTTTTCCTCACTTGAAAGTGTGAATGTGATTCAAAAAAATCCTAATTACGTAGCTGTTAGCATGCTAATAAAGTTTAATGCTATTAGTTCCCCGGCTAGATAGCAATACGAATGCTTATGAGGGCGTGAAACTATGTCCAAAAACACTCAACAGTATCCTGTCACTAGCATTTTTTTCCATGAGAGTGTGAGCAAAAAAGCACTCATTATGGAGCTGCAAGCATATGTCCTAATAATGCTTGGATTATCTAGATAGCATATGTCCAGCTAGCGAGATGATTTTAGTTGTATGCATTCTAGCATTTTTTCGTATGCTAGCATTATTTACATGTACGCTAGTGTTATTCGCATGTATGCTTATACTTTTCTTTTTGACGGTGCAAGCAATACTCTTTTACACGTTCTGTGGCTACTAGCATGCATTAAAATGACACTAGCATTAAGTGGTTAGCTAGGTAACACATCTGCATACTTCCTGGTGCACTTAGTGGTTACGTGATTTCACACACTGACTTTTTTGTCACCTGGAAAAGTAAGTGGCTTCACATGCAAATGTTAACAAAATTTCTTAACAAAATTACTGAACAGATATGGCTCAAGTTTAATAAACAGGTGTTACTTGTTGCTGCCTTCTATAGGTGCATTTGCATGCTATTGTTTTCAAAAGACCATGGTTGCCTGTGTTCTTTCATTACTGGTGTTTTAGACCTATATTTGTGAGGGAAATGGTTTTCAAATGGGCAGGTCCTTCATTTGGATCCTGAAATGAGTGAAGCGGCTTAACTTGATGGAGGAATTTACATTTCTTGTTAATAGGCAGGAATGCAGCTGGGCACCACCTTTCGTGAGAAAAAGCCACATAAGGAGGAATGGAAGGTGACAACTGAGAAATTGCAATTTGTCTGGGACATTTGTTGGGGAGGGGTTAGACGATGATGGGGTGGAGAGGAGCCTGATGTGAATGGGGAGGGGAATTCCCACAGCTCTCATAGATTCGCTCCATGCTCTCCTCAGACAGCTCAGCACAGATCGATGTGCATTGCTGAGAACCATCCCCGTCCTGTAATTGGCCACGCAAGTTTTAAGGTTACTGGCAGCAGGCTGTCAAACAGCTTTTTAATATCGAGCCGTGTCCACCAGACCATCCTGAGATTAAAAAGGTAATAATAAAAAATCACTTCCCAGTCCATATTGGTTGATGGTATTGTGGAGGTCTGTTCTAGACTTTAGGTTACAAACTCTTATCCCTGGAAATTAGTTTTTTGCTGAAAAATTACATTTACAGTTTTCTCAAGTCACTCTAGGTTCTAGAGAATTCTGAACTGTTCATAGTGGTGGTGAATGGAACCACAAGTCTGCCTCTTATATCTCCCTCACAGAAAGTTAGGTTACTCCATGAAACAGTTGTAGACCTGACTGTTAAGATGTTGTTTTAGCAGATTTCTAGGAAGCATTTGGCCTAAACCTTAACATATATATGTGGAAGGGATAGATGCAGGGCATTGTGAAGCAAAGTAGTGCCCAAAGTTATTTTGTTCAGATTTACTTTTTCACCTTCATCAACAAAACACTCAGAGGATACATGTAGCTTCACTAGGAGTTGACAGTAAATAAAATAGCTATATATTATATTTGTGTTGTAGACAAGATGCTTGGTTCCATTGACGATCACTGTAAAGTGGTTCCGTAAGTTTCTCTATAGTGGCATTCCCCTTTAAGTACTCTCAGATAGACTTGCATACATGGTTTCTGACACTGTAGGACAAAAATCAACTAAAGCCAGCTATTGTGAGACCCAACTTACATACGTTTGTCCCTTTCTAAGAACATTTGATTCCCTGGCAGTCTGAGAGTGTCTACTGACTATGTTAGTGGCGTTCTATTCATGTAATACAAAAGCAATAGTGTTCCAACAGTGGATGAGTACCATTGCTCTCTCCTTCCTTGTGTACTGGCAGCTGTATAATGGGATTTTCACTTGGGTAATAACATTTCTAATGGAGGTGCTGTGGAGGTTTTCTTATGTACTGCAGGGCTCAGCATTGGCTGCAGAAAAGCCATTCTAACTAGACTCTGGAACGTACACTGTGTGCTTGACTGTATCTGTTCTGGAAAAGAATGGTGTGATTGAGTGCTCCTTGAATAGCGTCTGATGGGAGGGTATTGAATTCCTTATTTGGCTTTTTGAGAGGCGGGCTCATCACCTGAACCAGACCGGTCATGGAGAGTGTGTGTGTGTGTGTGTGTGTGTGTGTGTGTGTGTGTGTGCGTGTATGTGTGTGTGTGCGCGTGCGCGCGCAAGTGTTTGTTAGTGTGTGTGAGTGCCACCTGAGACTACTGTCGTACTTTCTCCCTATTTAGACGTGTCATCAAGAGACAGATCTGTTCTCTCCAGGATAAAGATGCAAACCTGATACTGCCATGGTCTTCATGTCCTCTCTCTGTAGGAATCCCTTTCACTCTCACTCTCTCCCTCTCTGTCTCTAGCGGAATGAATCTCTTCATGGTGGGAGAACCTACTGAGCTGTGTAAAGAATGAGAACAAAAAAAATCCTTTCGCCTGAAAAAAGACTGAAAATACCACAGAGACGTTTTGCTTATGTATTATAGATGAGTGAGTGTTGTGCAACTGCATTTGGGTTTCAGGATTTGGCTTCGTAGGTTGCTTCCAGTAAATCATTAGAAAGTTGCGAATCAGAGGGAATATATATTTTTGAACATTAAAACTACCTTCATTGTTCAAAACTAGCTATGCAATGTCAGTAGATTTTCATAGCAGAGGCTGATACTTCAGATGAGCTGATAGGCTCAGACTAGAACTAAACAATAGTGGATTTTATTCAGCCTTTTTATGCCTCCATGGACAATGTGCCAGCATGGTTCTGGGACTAGCTAACCTCAGCCAGTGTAGGTAGCAATAAAAGCATGGCAGAATAAAAGTCCTTGTTGTCTGTTGTCTGTTGTGCCACATTACATTTGAAGAAATCAGCATTAATGGCCAAAAATCTTATCAGTGAGATTTTTAAGCAGACCCATGTTTCTGCTGTGTAAATGTTTCAAACAAAAATTATATTCCTTTTTCTATGGTGTACATACATGGTTTACATTTTTTTACTTTAGGAGTCAAATGCCTAAAATGAACAAAGTGATATGAATTTATTCCATTATTTATGAAAAATAGATAAACGAGACACACTTTCCAAACCGTCTGATTATCTTTGCCTTCTTGATTCTCATTGGCTTTACCCAGCACCCTCAATAGATCAAAACTCTCCTATTAGGGATACATTTCCAGCTTTTCTTGTCTTATTGCCATAAATTTGCTGCATGAAGCTTGCAGGCAGTGATTTTCAACGGAAGGAAATCTCTTCACATTCGATTTCCAAGTCAATACAATAGTTCAGGCTTTTTTATTTGTTCTTCTGTTCTGGTAAGAGCTGTTTTTTTTGATTGCCTAGAAACCTCCTGGCAACCATTGCATTTCAGAGCCTTTGATTTAAAATTTGGATATTGGATATGTTTGGGGTTTTGACAAGTATACCAACATATTAAACAACCTCCCAAACCAATGTTCCCAATCCCCTTTAGTTGGATCATCACAGGTTTGTATGTTCCCTGTTCTAAGTAATCCCATTCGTGTTTGGAAGGACTTGGTAATGCTTTGTTCAGGAAAACAAAGCCATGCAATAGTTGGATATTCCAGAAGTGGTTGTTGTGAGAGTGAGAGTCTGAGATTCCTGATACTCTTGGCTTGTACTGAAATCCACAAGTTGGTCCATCTGCACTATGAAACCAAACACTTTAATATGACCCCTTAAAATTACCTTTATTTTGACCTGTATGGGAAATTAAGGGAAATTAAGGGAAAAAGTGCATAGATTAAGGCTGATTAAGGCATGAAACTATTGATTTTACTGTTAATTAATGCTTTAAGTTTAAGATTAAGGTGTTGCACAGCCATGCCTTATATCTAATTTTGAGGTAAAATTAAGGGGTCAGTTTCACAAATTAATGGCCACTTAATTCAAATGAAGGGGTTTGGTATATTTCCAGAGGTGAATTAAGGTAGGGTTAAGCACATTTTAGGTACATTGTGTTTTGTAGTGCTGTGTACATATTCATGTGCTTTATGGTATAGGTGTGTTCCAAAACACCTCCTTAATTGTATCAAAGAGATATTAGTCTTATGTTCCACAGTTTATTATGTTTTACAGTTTATTGTTGTTGTTTCAGAAATATCAGAGGATCACCATCTAGCTGCCCTACAATGACAGGATGTCTTGGTCCACTCCCGGTTACCATCCTCTTTGTAATCTATGAAAATCAAGACTCATGACCTACACTGATGTAAATGAATCTTACAGCACAACCTTCTACAGCCCTGAACAGCAGCTTTAGAAGTTGTCCTAGAAGATTAAAATGTGATTAAAATTATGACTTTTTTTGGAGTGGACAAGGCTGAGAGTGCTCGGCGCCAAGGGCCTTTGTGTGTGTGTGGCAGGTCAAGATGTTTAAGCAGGTTGTCTGAAGCTGTGGAAGACCTTGACTTGGAAGACCCTGTTGAAATATATGTTCTCCACCATGTTCTCACATTGTCTCTCCCTGACATATAACCCTGCATATTAGGCATTCACTCTCTCTGCCCTCCATCAACTATTGTCTTTTTCTCTCTTTCACTCTCCACGCTTTCTCTCTTTCACTCTCGCTCTCAACACTTTTTCTCTCTTTCTTCTTCACATTACTGCTTTCATGGAGCAATCTTTATACAGCAAATCTGGCCACGCTAACTGGAAACTACTACTGAAAGATGCTCCATAAAAATCAAAACTGCTAATGAAGACTGAGTCTGACCAAGGAAAAACTCTTCTACTTTGCATGTTTTGATGCCAAATTCCATGCTTCATCTGTGTAAGCCAAGTTTACAGGACCATTCTCATTTTATTTTAGCAGTTTACCAATGTCCTGTGAGATAAATGTACTTGGGCAAAGATTTGGACTGACCAAGCCAGCAGAGTCTGGGAAACCATTCAGGTTGGCTTCCCAGTGGATTTTTTAGGCTTTCCAAAACCTTAGATAAATATGAGGATAGCTATATATGTCCTTGTCTGAGGAAATTTTTGATGGCCAGACAACCTGAAGCCTTATTTACCCCAAGACCTCTCTATTTTCTTTGCCAAAGTAGGACAAACCACAGGCGATGATGGGAGGTCCCAATATGATCAAATTTTTGTGGGAACATGGACCAGATTCCCTTGTTTTGTAGTTTTATTGCTGCTAAATATATGACTAATAGCTATGAACATATTTAGATAATTGAATAAAAAAGTTAATTAAGTAATTTATAGTGAAATTTAGACTAACAGGGCAAGTTGTCGCAACAGTCTGTGCAGTTTCACACTGTTGAAAAAACATTTTTTAAGTTTTAAAATTATAAATTTGTTCACCATCTGACAGAAGATAACAGAACTAAATTCTGGTCTAAAATTAACCCTAACATCTACCAGAAGTGAAAATCATTTTCACGTCTGCATGTCCTTTCCCGTTCAGAAAAAGTTGCAACGTTTCAACACAATAAACAAATAAATAAACACAGTTTGGTTAACTTTAAGATTTTTAAAGTGAACAGTGTGTGAACAGTAACTCATTGTTCATCTTCCATACCATAACGTATTTGGTGAAACATCACGGAAGGTCTTGGATCTAGCTCTGAGGGTCTCTCAACAACAGGTGGAGGTGGTGAGGGAGGGGCAGAACATAAAAATTTTTTGCCCTGCTTACTGGTGTATGAAGACATCACTGGGCATCAGAGGTTGCTTTAGCGGTGGGGTCATTACACTTCAATGGAGGATTACAGGGAAAACAGGACATGACATGATGAATGTGTCCAAGGGCATGAACTAACAGAGCAAAAAATTTTGATTTAAGGTTGACTTTAAAGTCTCTCTCTCTCTCTCTCTCTCTCTCTCTCTCTCTCTCTCTCTCTCTCTCTCTCTCTCTCTCTCTCTCTCTCT
>JBBJLS010067030.1:0-12658 GCA_037577275.1 Bryconaethiops microstoma
ACACACACACACACACACACACACACACACACACACACACACACACACACACACACACACACACACAGTCCAATCATATCAAAGTCTAAGACCCACCAAAACCCAGTCCCTCTCCTTCTCTTTTAAATCAGTGGTACTTAAGGCCGCACCACCTTAATGAAGAGCTGGATGTGGTTTGAGGGTACAGAGAGATGTCAAGGATGAAAAGGTCTGGGTGACTATTTTTAAGGTAAAGAAAAGAAGAGTACAAAAAAGAGGCAGAATTTGAACTCCAAACATGATCATCTAGGGTGGAAATTAAAGAAAAATTATATCTAGTAATAAGCCTTTTAGGTTTATTACAACGAAAAGGTAAAGCAGAACTGCTTGAGCTGTAACGGAAAATTAGACTGAGAGGAACAAGACACTGAATGTACTTTACAGTACATAATATATTCTGAACATTTGCACACGTCAGATCTTGTTTACACTTATGTTTGTTTCCATTTAGTTTTTCTACATATTTCTCATTACAGGGGGTCCTCGAGTTACGCCACAGATCTGTTCCTTCGACAGTGATGTAACTCGAAACACACCCTAGTCTCAGTCACCTACCGATCCTAACACAGTAAAATCATAAAAAACAGCTAAACCACAGAAAAAGGAAAAGAAAAAAATTCCCTCACTCATACGCCACGTTACTATGTATTCTTCCGCCGCACACAACCAAACTAGTTCGTCATATGAGTCTTAACATATGAGGCTAACGGTGTAAGCCGAGTGGGAGTGAGCATCGTAAACTCGAAACGTCGTATGTCGAGACCATTGTAACTCAAGGATTCCCTGTACTTAATTTTAGCCTACTTAATTTATTGTAACTAACTGGAACAGACTCATATATGTTTCACGGTTACATTTTGCTACATGTCGTATAACTGTGTGACAAACAAGCTTGCATCCTGAATCTTGAATGTTCTGTGAAGTTCCAACACAGCTGTACAGGAGAACCCAGTTCTGCGGGACATTTCTGGGCACTTTTCACGCAACATTGGTTAAAGCACGTTAACTAAATGTGGGCCAGACTACTACAGCCACGTCTGGTGCGTGTGCGTGTGTGTGTGCGTGTTTTCCTGACACTCAGGTTTGGCTGGCTTTGCAGAGACTCCCGAAGAATAACAAAAGGCAATGAATGAGCAACGTTGGCCACAGTTCAGCGCGCGCGCCCGCACACACACACACACACAAATTTGCCCCCAGGTGGGTAAGCTGCGTAAGTATCCAACTGTATGTAAACACACTGACCATAGAAACGCATTCAAGAGACCATGAGAAAGAAAACCAACTTTTCCTACATTTATATAAAATAAAAGTCTCTGATGGCGAATGTGAACAACATTAAAATCTTTTAGCAGAAAAAGGCCTGCATACACTTTAAAAACAAAGCAAATAACTCCTAACAAAAACTGAACAAATAACTCTGTAAAGGGCCCGTTCCGTGGAAATCACAACTTTCTTCAATTAAAAATTTGTTTTTGGAACGCCACATTCACCACCAGACCACAAGTATGGAAACGAATCCAAAAACAGTTTGATTTGATTTCACAGATTTTGATGGATGTTGTGAAGTCACAGACACCAACACATATATCCACCTGTTCCCCCTACAGCAGGGTAACGCTCTCATATCTCCCTCTCCCTGTCCCTGTCTGTTAATCGTTATCGTGATCTCGGTCTCAGCAATACTGATATTGCAAAAGGACGCAATACGCAAACAAGACTCTAAGCAATCAAAGTGTTTGACAGGGTGACCAATCACAGTTCCAGGTGAGTTACTGGGTGTTCTGCTGAATCAAGGTTTTTATACAATCTGACAAAAGTCTCACTTTTAACCGTTAAAACTTAAAATCAACGATTCAGTGCATGAATGGGAGTTAAACTGCTATAGTCAGAATAAGAAGATATATTAAAATGTGTTGGTTTTGTGACATCACAAAAACTGTGATTTGAGAACGGGCTGTTTTTTATAGCTTATGTTCCACATATGGACTGTATGGATGGGGGGAATTAATTTACCATTTAAACAATATTTACAGACGTTAAGCCCTTTTAATTCCAGAAAAGTGATGATATGGGTCATTTAATATCTTGAAAGGAATCACAATGGCAATATGTAGCAGCAAAATCACAGTACTGATATTTTGCCCATGTCATGCAGCTCAAGTCCAAACGTAAAGAATTTAGCTCTAAATGGATATAAATGTCTGAGATCACACACACACACACACACACACACACACACATATACACAAAGATACACACACCACCCCGAAACGAGTCTCGTTACAGATTCTCAGTAATCCACTGCTCTCAATCTGTACAAAATAAAAGTCCCTGAGTCTGTTTCACACGCTAAAGCTTTAGTCATTAAAACCTTTACAAAAATTCTTCTGTCACAAAAACACAAGAAAACACTCACAGCTCAGTTTTTAGTCCAAATACACCGATTGACAGACATGCAAAAGTGATTTAAAATAAACTGTAAAGTATAAAAGCCACAACGAACACTAATTTAAAACATTAAAAAACTTTAAACAAAACAGTGAAAAGCATTTAAATAAATATTAGCACACTTACTTATTTAACGGTCGTTAAATACTTTTAAAAGAGGCTTTAAAGGAGGTTAAGCAGCAGCTCCGATGTAAACACGACTTTAAAACAGCACCAATAAAAGTCCTCCCTCTTTGTTCCAGTTTTCCCAGTTTTAGCTCCCAGCAGCTCCTCCAGACAAGTTTTCTAAAAATGTGCACTAAAAGAAACCTAACTGGACAGAGAGACTGGGAAATTCCCAAAAATTCCAAAAAAAGTCCTGTTTTTTCCAGTAGGGACAGACACAGGCACAGTCCCAAGCGTCCCCTTTCTGTCCCAGACAGCTTAAAGTGGGAGAAAAGTGCTGGAGTGAGTTCAGAGAGAGGTGTTTACCCACCTGTGAGTGTGTATAAGTGTGTGTGAGTGTGTGTTCCTCTCCTCTTCTCTCCTCTTGGTCCAGACCGAGCAGGGCGGTCAGTCCCGAACCTCTGAGCTCATTTTCTCTAAATCTCCTCTTTAACTCCTCCGAGCCGCCGCTGCAGGACCCAGACCGAGCAGGAGAGAGTCCCTGAGGTAGGATGAGAGAGAGTGGCAGAGTCCGAGTCCGAGTCAGGCCGGCTCTCTCTCTCGCTCCCTGCCGTCCTGAGGGAGGCGGTGCGGAGGGAGAGGGACTGTTTTTGGGTTTTCTTACCTGGAGCAGCCGAGGAGAGAACAGGACCGGGGAAAGCGCGACATCTGCCGGCCGCCCTGCGGCATTACAACCAGGTTAGAATTACACACATTAAACAAAGATGAGGAAACTGCATTCTCTAAAACACACACACACTCACACATACGCACACCCACACATACTCATAAACACACACACAAACACACACTGGAGGTACCTTAAAACACACACACACACACACACACACACATATAAACACAAAAACACATAGACACACACATGCCATAAACATACACACACACACACACACACACACACACACACACACACACACACACACACACACACACAAAGATAACTTATAACACACATTCTAAGCAGGGGCATAGGATGAATAATAATAATAATAATAATAATAATAATAATAATAATAATAACCATTATTGTTGTTACTATTATTACTACTATTTTTATTAGTATTACTAGCAGTAGGAGTTGTATTTATATTTATTATTCTAATGTAATTATGAGTTATTCAGTTGTAATTACTATTCAGTACTGCATATTTTGTATCCACTATGAGTTATTCAGTATTTACCATGAGTTACACCATGAGTGAGGAACTGAAGTGTGGACCCACATATAGACTATTAAAAAAGGGAAATCATCTGAATATATTTTAGGCTTCAGGTGTTAGGTGCCTCAGTTTGAATGTCATGGACACACTGTCCCAGGCAGGGTGCCAAAGCTGTGTATTTTCCTCTGAAAGCTTCGGATTCCGGCTGCAGTGTTAAACCGGTTCGGCTGGTGCTCCCTCCGACAAAGGTTGCGGTACAGATGAGGCAAAGCTCATTTCTCTCATCGCAGCAAAACCTGATTCACCAAACAGAAGATCTTCTGCAGCTGTGATTGATCTTCTGCTGATCCAGGAGTTCAGCTGCTGCACACTCCGCTTAAATCTCCAGAGAGAAGAACTGACCAACAGAGCAGCCAGGCATGACCCTGAGGTCACCAGGCCTTCGGGGATTAAAGACCCCCAGTTTTGGGCTGTGGAGTCTCTGGAGTGATGGAGCTCCATCCAGAGCCTTTGGGATCCAGACCTGATCATCCAGCATCAGTACCTGACCTCACTAATGCTGTCATGCAATTAAATGCTCACCGCATTGTACCAATATCAGTACCAGAAGAGTATGGTATAGTATTGTGCAATAGTCTTATTTCTTATTTTGCTTTGATTCACTTTGTTGGCGCAAAAGTACTATTTCATGACTGTCAAACTGTCTTATCTTTGCTATATTGAGTAGATTAAATGGGAGAAACAGGATCAAATGTTTTACTGTGACAGGGTACAAAGTGCCTAAAGACACAAGGAGCCTAGATATAGGAGTTCCAACCACTCAGTATTCAGCACAACCAGTATACTGATCACCACCTGATCATCTGGAATCATCTGCTCCTGTTTCTTCACGGTTTCAGGACATAAGTTAGATATTCTTTGTTCTGCTTGAATGGTCGCCAGAATTATAAAATCATCAGTGGAGACGTTGAGCGCTGCATCCACCCCACATTAAAAATGCTTCCAGCCCCCATGGATTCTTATGTAGATCACTGTGTGGCTTAACAAACAAAAAACATTCCTCTGAAACTGGTCCAGTTCAGGGACTGGACTGAAAATAAGAGTCTTTGAAAGTCCTTCAGGAAGCCTGGAGAACTGTTCCTCAAGACTACTTAAAAAATACAAGAATGTCTGGATCTCTGGAAGCAAAATATGAGGAAATGCTGGTGGCCTAGTGGTTTGGGAGTTGCCCATGCATTCAGAAGGTATCGGGTTCAAATCCCAGCACTGCTGGAGTCATCACTGAGGTACCCTTGAGCAAGGTATTTTCCACACACCCTGCTCCCCGGGCGCCCACTGCTTCACTTGGTAAATGGTTCAAAAGAAAGAATTTCACACTGTTCGCACTGTGTGCTGTGGTGTGTTCATGCTTGACTATAAGGGGCCACTTATCTTAAAGGGGGCACTCGTTTCCTTTTTGTGGTTTTTCTCCAGAGTTCTAATTACATTTTAGTGAGACAGTGTCCCAGACGGGGATTAAATTCAGATTTAGACTAAAATGCAGAGCCAGTGCTAATTCCGTCAAGATTTAGACTTAATCTGGGTCTGTTAACCCTGTATTGATGGTCAAACTGAACTCAAGTGTAGTTTTTATGATAACTGATAACTATACTTTAGAAAGGGGACCATACACAAACCTTTATACTATACCTTTTTTGCAGGTCTGTGTGTGTGTGTGTGTGTGTGTGTGTGTGTGTGCGCGCGCGCGCGTTCACGATAAACACAGAAACCCCGCAACCCCCAGTAGGTGGAGCAGTTGCAGGAAATCCCTGCCTTGTGCTTCAACTACCTGGCCACTTTATTGTAAACACCTACCTTACACTCCCTCACTGGGCACTTTATTGGAAACACTTGCCTTAGACTCCCTCTCTGGCCACTTTATTGGAAATACCACCTTGTGGTTCCACTCACTGGCCACTTTGATTCCCCTCATTCATTCAAGGCCACCGGAAAAAATTATATAATGTCGGTTTATTTATTTTACAAGTACAAAAATCTTCATCATAGTTTTTTTGATACCACAGTTATTATTACATCACCAGCCAAATCCTCCAAACTAAACAACACAAAAAAATACACCTCCATGCATCAATTAAGAGGAATTAACAGAGTTAAGGCACATCATTAGCAAATAATAATAATAATAATAATAAAAAGACCATCATATAAAATATGTGCACAAAGAATAAACACTGCTGATGAGTTAACACAGAGCTGTCGTGAGTTTGTTAAAAAAAAAGAGGTAATTACTCCTAATAATAATCAATAAAAGTGAAGCCTCTCACTGACATCTCAAAGTTCCTGATCTTTAGGTTCTGGTTCTGGTTAAAAACAGTGCAAAAAAAATCACACGAACATAGACAGACGCTTAAATACTGTGCTTTAAATGCCAGAGTTAATTAGGGCGAGTCTCAAACAGCTCCCTGCTTCCTATCTAGTGCACTAGAAAGAGCCTTGCCTGATGGAGACCAATCAAAGCTTCTCTTTGGTTCAGTCATGTTCTGACATGATTCCACAACAATTAAATATTTAAGATGTAAACAAAGTAGTTCAGTGTGAGTTTGATATGTGACACTCACAAAGTCCGAATCCTTCACAGTGGCGGTGAATGGAACCAGACGTCTCCCTCTAAAAGCTCCCTTACAGAAAATTATTCCATGAAATGGTTATAGTTGTGCCGCCTGACACCTGAGACGTTGTTCTTCCAAAGTTTTCAGAAGCTTTAGGTTCTAAAACCAAACCCATTCATGGTGGAGGGATACATGCAGGGCATCATGAGGCAAAGAAAAGTGAATTTACTTCAGATTCTCCATTATTTTACTATTATCAACATCCATATAAACACACGTGGAGCTTCACTGAGGGTCGATAGTGAATAAAACAGCTGTATTTATGTTGGAGATTTCTGGTTCCATTTACCACCACTGTAAAGAAATCAGAGTCTCTAAAATGATCCAATTCACACCAAACCCACTCTGAACACTGTTTACAAACACTGAATTATGGGGTAATTTTGGAAAGTTGGTGGAATTTTTCTTTAACGTTGGACTGAATCTATGCTAAAAAACATCCAGAAATAAACTGAAGATAAAACATTGTTGCTGTGATCAATTATTATAAAAAAGTAAAAGTACCCACCAGAAAAAAATCTGAATAAATCAAATCACATGCATGATCCACATGCTCAGTAATGCAAATGTTCTCAGTGCAATAAAATAATAATATTATAATAATAACGATAATAATAATAATAATAATAATAATAAAATGGGAATGTGAACAAGTTGAGAAGAAGCTGATGTCAAGCTGATGCCTTCGTTTCCCACTCCTGAAACACACACACGCACACACACACACACACACACACACACACACACACACACACACACACACACACACACACACGCATGACAGAGTCATATTTAAAGCAAATTTATTCAACAATTTGTCACTTTAAGGGTGTTTCTGTTTGAGTTTTTTTAATAAGGTTTGTGTTTATGAGGTTGATATTGTTTTTGAGGTTAAGGTTTATAAAGTTTGTGAAGTTCATGGTTATGAGCTTTATGAGGTTTATAGTTATGAGGTTTATGTTTATGAGGTTTGTGTTTATGATGTTTATCAGGTTTGTGTATATAATGCTCATGATTTTTGTGTTTATGATGTTCATGAGGTTAGTGAGGTTTGTGTTTATGAGGTTTGTGAAGTTTATAGTTATGAAGTTTATGAGGTTTGTAAAGTTTATGTGTATGAGGTTCATGAGGTTTGTGTCTATGAAGTTTATGCTTATGAGGTTTAGGCAGTTTGTGAAGTTTCTTACCTTCCTCCTCTGAAAGACTCGGCCGTGCTCAATAAACAGCGCAGAAGGCGCCCTCTTCAGGGAGTTCTTGGCGGAGGCCGTCCTTCTAAGCAGAGGAGTAAGAAAACCTCCCTAAAGAGAAAATAGAGAAATAAAGAAAAGATAAGAAAAGATACAGAAATAATGAAAACAAAAAGAGAGAAAGACAGAAGAATGGGAAAAAAAGAGAGACAAAATGAAAGAATGAGAGAGAGAAAGAGAGGGGAGAAAAAAGAGAGAGAAACAGAAAGAGAGGAATAGAGAGGAAAGGTAAAGAGAAAAAGAGGAGAGAAAGAAAAGAGAGAAGACGAAACAGAAAGAGTGAGAGAGAAAATGAGAAAGTAAATGGAGAAAAGGGGAGAGAAGAAAGGGTAGAGAAACAGAAAGAAGAAAGATTGGGAGAGAGGAGAAGGAGAGGAGAAAGAGAGAAGAACAGGAGAGAGAGCAGACAGAGAGAGAGATGGAGAAGAAAGGAAGAGGGGAAAATGAAGATGACTTGTTCTGTATGTTTATTTAGTTGACACTTTATTACATTAATCTGTATTTACTCTGCACCGTTGATCCGGTTCTGCTCTTTTTAACAATAATAAACAACAGAAGAAATGCAACGGAAACAAACATCACCAAACAAATGTTCCATAAAAAGTGTAAATCTGGCTGTTCATAAAAATGTACACGATTGAAACCAGAGGCCAATGTTTCAAACCTTCTCCCGTGTTCAAAGTCACTGAAAACCCGAGAAAATGTGGGATATGGCTCCTTTAATAACAGTATTTTTTATATTTCGATATAGTATTATAGCATTTTTATATCAAAATTAAAGGACCCATTTCCCACATTTGTCTAGTTTTTTTCAGAGATATAGGCCCTTTTAAAAAGTTGAAAAGGTGAGTTTTCACCTCTGTAAACTAAACATCTGGTCATTAATGTTCCTCACTTTCTTGTAAAAATCAAATTTGAAGTGAGACATAAACACTTCTAAAGTTTCCTTCTCCACTCCGTATGTATGTCCATACGCAAACTAAGCTACAAAAAACAGCCTGTTTGGAATTCACTGTGATGTCACAAAAGACAACATATTTACATATTTCTGTACATACTAGCCTTTTGCAGCCCATAATGACATAAATGTAAAAAATTAACAAAATATGACATAAATTTGGGATACGGGCCCTTTAGTTTCAGGATTAAAATAATGCATGCGAGTAAAAAAGCTGGCAAACATAAACATTATAAATAAAAACAGTAAAACACAAAAGAAACTTGGGCTATGGGCTCTTTAATATCAGTATAAAAATATTGCCCGTCAATAAAGAAGGTTTAAGATGGCAGGCCGTGTCAGTTTAGGGTTGCCAGTCACAGCCATATTCCCCCTGGATGCTAGAATTCACAGTATCTGTGATGTCACATATGTCTGTTCATATAAGCCTTTAACAGTTTAATCCATTCATTAATGTTAAACATTTGCATATATGAATTTTAAAGGCACAGTGAAAAAGTACCCTTTTGGAAGTTGTAAAATGATAGAAAATGTAAAAATAATATATTATAAAAGTATAACTGTTTTAGAGTATTAAAACTGATGAACGCTATAAGTAGACAGAAAATCCAAATGTGGGCTACTGGCCTTTTAATATCTACATAAAATATTGCATGTGAGTATACCTCCAGCACACCACCACTGGGTTCCTGAGCAAGACCCTTAACCCCAAGTTGCTCCAGGGAAACTGTCCCCTGTAGTTAGGAAATGGAAGTCGCTTTGGATAAAAGCGTCTGCTAAATGCAGTAAATGTAAATGTAAGTAAATGTTTATCTTGATGGGGTGGGAAAGATGGGAAAAACAGAAAAGTAATTAAGAATTTGGAGAGGAATACAGATAGAAGAATGAGCTGATTATACTTGGAACTGCAGGGTAATAACTCCTACCTAACTCGATGCCTAACTAAACACACATATTCTGAGCTGTTCTTCAAGCCTGGCAGAAAAAACAATAACAGTCTTGGAAATGGACCGGATGCAACCCTGTGAAAATATTTTTGAGATCAAAACTGTTGTCTCACTGAAAAGACAATAAAGCGGTAACTTCAGATGAAACATCTCTTTAACAGGTAAAAGCATTTCCTTATGTCAAATAAGGATGACAACAGTCTCTAGATCCTCATATTCCATGATGATGACAAGTGTGTCTCGTGTGACAGCTTCAACAGGCATGGGACACTGGGACACTTTGACTGACCAACAAATCCACCAGACCTCAATCCCAGTGTGCAAAAAGCAGGTAATGTGCTCTAGCTGAAAAGTGCACTCAGTTTGTGAAAGAATGAGCTAAAATAGACAAGACAATCTTTCAAGGGATCTGCATAATCATTACCTGAAGAGACTGATGCTGACAGAAGGTTGCATACGACTAAGATACTGTTTGGTTAGCTTACCAAGATGAACATGCTAAAGTTCTAATAGACTATTATAATAAGTTAATGAGTTAAAAATTGTTTAAAGAGAACATATAAAAATAAGACATTGTTTGCTAATGTTCATAAAATACAGTAATTATTGAAAAATTACTAATGTGTTGTTGGGATTCGTAGGAGTGTATTTGCTGGTTTAATTTCCAGACACCTTTATTTTGAAATCAGCCAGTAAATGTTTTCTGACTAAATCACTTGCATGGCCATTACTGGAAGCTTCCACTATCCCACAAATTATTCCTGCCATGATCATGAATTTTTATCTGACAATTACCATCCATACAAATAACAGCAATTAACAATCATTTTATGTAAATATTACAGTATAAGTCTAAAGTGAATAATGGTCTAACTTGCCTATCCATTGGCCCATCACAATAATTAGACATGGGAGTCATAATTTTGCATAATTGCTAAAGGGACATTTTTCGGAATTTATCTGAAGTGTGCAAGAACTCCTTTAGACTGGAAGTGTGGGGATATATTTTGCATCTTTGTGAGACAACAGTTGCCCACAGTCTCTAGCATGACTTTAGATTACATCACATCCCATTATTATTGATATTTAACATTTATTTTTCACACTGAAGTCATCACAAAAATCCATCTCATGATATTCCTCTGGCTTGCTCTTCGTTTATATGCTTATCTGTTGATCAAATAAGGACATCAAAAAGCCAAGTCATGCACTATTTAACAAATTGCCATCCATGTGATTTGGAAGAAAATGTGAATCATCAGACCATGTCACCTTTTTCAATCGCTTCATCCAGTTCTGATGCTCACATGCTCACTATAGACACTGGGTAGTAGACAGCGGTCAGCATGGCTACTTTAATGGATCTCTGTCTACACAACCCCATATGCAGGAAGTTGTAAAGAACTGTGTTCTGATACCATTCAGTCACAACCAGCATTAACTTTTACAGCAATTTGTACTATAGTATCTCTTCTGTGAGATCAGACCAGGCTAGCCTTTGCTTCCCTCCTGCAGCATTGAGGCTTGGGCACACATGACCCTGTTGCTGGTTTATTGGTTGTCATTCTTTGGACCTCTTCTGATTGGTACTAAGCACTGCATACTAGGAACACTCCACATTACCTGCTGTTTTGGAAATGCTCTGACTGAGTCATCTAGCCATCACAATTTGGCCCTTATCAAAGTCTCTCATATTCTTACACTTACCCACTGTCCCTGTTGTCAAAAAATCACTTGCAGTCTAATATATCTCACCACTTTGACAAGTGCCAATTTAAGAAGATAACTGATGTTATTCACTTCACCAATTCAGTGGTTTTAATGTTGTGGCTGATCAGTGCATATTCTAATAAACACTGAGTGATTTATAAAGATTACTCCTAAATTAGAATTTATTTGTGTACTTTATTTCTGCAGTACCTATAAAATATACCTTGTGCACAAAATGAAAGCTTCTACAAAGCAGTCTATATCAATATCTCACTTTTACAATTATTATTTCATTGCATTCTGACATTTACAATCTCATAATATGCATACGATGAGACAGAAACCAAACTATGCACACACACACACACACTCACACACACACTCACACACACTCACACTCACACTCACACTCACACTCACACACACACACTCACACTCACACTCACACTCACACTCACACTCACACTCACACACACACACACACACACACACACACACACACACACACACACTCGTGTCCTGACTGTCAGGAACAGTGTCCACTCCCGATCACACTAACTGCTGAAAAATGGCCATGTGTAAATGAGTTCAAGGTTGTGACATCACAAACACAATTCAGCCAAAACAGGTTTTCACACTTCACTGTAAGGACCGGAGAGTTCATTTCAATTTTGAAATTTGACCAGAACTGCATCACACTCTGATTTGAACCCTAACCCTGATACGGGCCCTTTAACTCGCCGCAGCTTTCCTGGCCTCCAGCTATTTTTGGAGGTTCATTGTTTTGTGAAAAAAAAAGTTTGTCCTTTGTTCCCATTACTTTGATTATCCACAGGTTAAAAAGGAAAAGAAAAGAGGAAGATAGAAAAACGGGGAGAAAACGTCCTCTGTTGCCAAGCAACGGCCGCTCTAACTAACTTGGTGGTGACGGCACAGCCGAGTTAATGAGGACTCGAAAGGAGCGGCGCCGCATCCCGCAGCACCGGAACCGTCTGATCCTCACGCCTCTCCGCCTCAGAGCGGGCGCGGTCGCACCTGCAGGTGCATCCTCACCTTTACTGCGTGACTTAATCCCTCAGAACAGGCCAATGGCCAGATTTTGCCCTACGTCGTAATATTTATGTGCCGCTCGTCTCCTTTCTACCCCGTCCTGTCTTTAGATTAATGTCTCCATCTAGTGCCGGATCCTCAGAGCAGCCGGGAGACGTATGACGGGCCCGCAGGGCTCAGAGCTTCAGGGAAATCAGAACAGAACACCTTTACAGAGAGAGAGAGAGAGAGAGAGAGAGAGAGAGAGACAGAGAGAGAGAGAGAG
>JBBJLS010067041.1:0-12657 GCA_037577275.1 Bryconaethiops microstoma
AGGGGGCACCCAGATTTGAACTGGGGACCTCTTGATCTGCAGTCAAATGCTCTACCACTGAGCTATACCCCCAGGACGAGCCAAGCTACAGCCAATTCTGTGAGGTTCACAACTCAATGCCCGAGTTTTAAAATTAACTTATTTTATTTATCAAACCTTCGGATCGGTTAGCAATAAACATGAATCCATGAAATTAAAAATCCAAGTTAAGATTACAAATTGAAATAAAGTTTCTGAAAAGAACATTTATCACCATAATGTTTGTTTTACAGGTGACAAAGTCACCAAGAAGGGGGTATACTGATCTGGATACAAGTGTTCCACCTCCTACTTGAATAGCTCCTAACAAAGAGGCTCACTTAAGCAGGAGGTGTATAAAACTCTGCCTTCAATTCCAATGGACACTCATCCACCATGAAAATAATGGAAACTGAGCACTTTGGTCGCTAGTGAGCTAACTGCATGTCCTTCTTAAAAAGATGTGCATAATGTTCTATTTAGTATGTATATTCACACCAGGTTTCTTTATGTGTTTTTAATGTTTACAACAGCTCCAACGGCACAATCTGATCGGCCACCAACACCAAAAGCCAGATGTGTGGAGAAACTAAATGTGACTGACCTTCAACAGTGTCCCTTTTCTATCCCAAAAGCAGTGTGCAAAAACGAGCAGGTGAGGATAAGCCGTTTACCGTCTGCAAACTGAGCACTTTGGTCACTATGAAGCTAAGCGAATGATACAACTACATTACTGACTACACTTGAGTATCTGCAACCATTGATTAGCATATTTGAATAACAAGTATTGCCATAAGATCAGGCTCTCCCCATCAGGGACGCGAACTCTGGTGTTCCACGTCACAGGCAGGGACGCTTTCCACTATACTAACGAGTATTTGCCTGTAAAAACCCATTTCAAGTGACATGAATGTTTTCAGTTTCATAAGATCATTAGCGTTTAAAGCTACAGACACAAACACCACATCCTAGGGAAATCTCATTTTGGGACCAGCTCAAAGTGGCTGTAATTCTGCACCAAAGCTACATTTTAGAAAGAGACTTCAGATACAGCATTAGGGGACCACTAAGACTTATATAAAAGCATAAAAAATAGCCTGTCATGGGACCTTTAAAGGTGACAATTCATCAACAAGGGGGTATATTCAGCTGGATCAGCAGTCACCTGCACTACCACTGAGCTATACTCCCATGACAACCTGAAACCACAGCCGCTTCAGCTAGATTCACAACTCTATGCGGTTTGAAAATTAAATTAGTTTATTCATCAAACCTTTAGATCTGCCACTGTACTTTATTTACATAATTTATTGCAACTGTAATTTAATATTTGTTACTTAAAACTTTTCACTAAAATATATTTATAAAGTTAATTATCATATCATTAGTAAATTATCATGAATGAAATGATATAAATACGAATTTGTACTCTCTACAGAGGTTTATGTGGTTCTGTACATGGGATTTACTGTCAGAATTGCTCAAAGTGAAAAATAGTTAAACAAATAATCAAACAGATGTCATCTTTGTTTTTCATTATAATCATCATTGTAATGTCACTTTGCAGTTACAACACCTATATTTACTTAATCTTTCAATCTCAAATAAATACAACAGAAAATCAAACTATTGTGCTGAAATTCATGTTCACAGTAAATTTAGTTCAGTTTAAACATTAGTTTTAATTATTCAAAAGGTATGTGTCTTTTGAAAATGTTTGTCATCAAACTTTAAATTAGGTTTTGAGGCTAAGAGTAGCATCCCAAATGCAGCATATTTTCTGAGACACAGCAGTGGTACCCTCTGGTGGCCGTGGCGTGGGATTGTCATATTGTGTCTATTGTGTCAAATGCTTTATAGAAATCAATAAACAAGATTAAACTCTTGTCCCTAAAAACATAACTATAGTCAACAAGATCCATAATCAACCTGACATTATTACTAATATGTCTTCCTTGAAGGAATACGTTCTATAATATTATGTATATTTTGCAAATACATAGCAAACAGTATTGCATCATTATTTAGCAGACTTACAGGCCTCCAATTTTTAAAACACAATTTGTCCTTATAAGGCTTGGTGATTAAAGTTATGACTCCTTGCTTTAAGCAACTCACCATGCTCAACGGATTTCTGAAACACGTGAAGTAAAAAGGGTGCTAAAGGTTTATAGAACTAAAGGTTTTATAAAATTCTCCCATTAACCCGTCATTAGCTGGTGATTTGTTATATTTAAGACTATTGACACACTTTGACACAATCTCCTCAGTGCATATTTCTTTGTGAGTTTATCATCTACTTTTTTTGATAAATTATCCAAAAGGTATCAATATCTAATGCAATATTTGCTGAAGTATACAACTGTTGATAAAACTAAGCAACATGTCTTCTTCATGTCAAAATGTGACTATTAAACCTCCCTCACAAAATCGCAACCTTTGCAGAACGATTACTACCAAATGAAAACCAAATTTTACCTCTCCACCGCTTCCTCCAAAAGTTAGCATTCTCTGCACAAACATGTGTTTCTTGTATGACACAAAGATAAGTCTTTTTTCGTTGCAAAACAAAAATAAAGCTTTTCTCCTAAGTAAATCTTGTGTACTGCTGGCATTAGTAGAAAGAATAGAAATTGACATTGAATGTACAAAACAAAACGCTAACTATGCAATAAACTACTAACCTTTCCATAGTTTTTGGTTGTAAATGAACAGATATCTGGACATCAATTCTACATCACACCAAAGATGTGCAATTGTCTCAAACATAACATCTCTTACACTATCCTGTAATACAGTCGAACCCCCCAGGTCAATGACTCATTCTGCCATCCTTTTTAAGCTCCATCCTGTCCGAGAAAGCCCGTGCACCGATGAAGCATGCCTTTTTACCTTCCATCGCGCCTTTTCAATCAGTGGCCACGGGTGCTGTCATGCAGCTTTGTTGAATGAAGTCAGATCTTCTTTAAAGCAAAGCCTCTGGGTGTTTAGATATTCACTGTCCTTCACACATCTCCATACGAGATTCCGAGCCGTTTTGGAAACAAACCTCACAATCACTGGTCTAGGTATCTTCTTATCATCTTCCACTGTTTGCCCAAGGCGATGTGCCACATCCAGCGCATCTGCCACCCTACACCAATCTGCATCAAGGATGACTTCTTTGCGTACCTCTGTCACCCTCATTTTTACATCTTCATTTGACTGTTTTGAAAGGCCATATAAATGGAGACACCAATCTTTCTTGATCATTTACCTTTTCTTCCAAAGACTCCAACTTTAACTTCAAGCTTACATTATTTTTTTAAGATTTTCATTCTCTTTCTGAAGCACCAACACGTGTTTGTGAAAATTCTGTAGACTTTCAGTATTATTAGTTTTCCTTAACCACATGCTCAATTTGATCTGATCTCTAACTGATCTTACTAGAGAGTGCCTGAATTATATTATCTTGCAACTCTTGCAACTAAAGTGGGTCCAACAAACTGCAACAGCGACAACTTTTTTTTTTTTTAGCTGGCTGAACTTTGTTCGGTATGTTGGGATAAGATTCACAGTCTCCACCAATTGTGTTTCTTTTTTCTTCCACTTCCATAGCCTAATAAGTAGTAAAAAGTAATTTAGGAGGGTTCTCACATCGGACTGAAAATATTAAAATAAACCAATGAAACGTTCATGCTTCATCCCAAATCTCGAGATATTGGCTGCTTTAATTTCTGTTGTCCACCAGATGTCGCTCCACAGCTCTATATGTCCGATGCAGCCTCGAAAGCTTCGCGAGAATTTACGTTATTCATGCATTCCCAGGAGAATTACTGCCGTGGGATTTTATCTTTGGTTGCGCCTGACTAGTTTATAATCCACAGTTCTGATGGTTATAACTGTGCATTTTTCCAGAACTCCCCCTCTAGTTGTCAGTTGAACCCACTACCCACCATGGATTATTTTCCCCCAGTAAATTCAAGTGTAGCGTCAAGCAGCTCATGATGTACTTAGCACATGCTGATACGTTTTACTATGTATTTTAAAAGTATTTTAATGAGTTAAGTGGGATACGGGGAAAGTTTTTTATCACCGGTGAAATTTTAGGTGGCACAGGGTTGGTGTGTTGATTCAGCGAATTATGCAAAAATGAACCATGTCTGAGCATGAAAATATAACAAGACGTAATAGATTAAAAATAATAATAATTAGATAAAACTGATTGGGGTTTTTGTTAAACACAGTTAATCTTGCAATTAATCTTTGCTAGCATACAGAAAGATGTGTAAACGAGATGTTATCTACTAAAATATGATCAAATCTAGCTTTTAGTTGATGTTAGAAATAAAACATTTGCTTTATTGTGAGTCTCATTTTATGGAAAAGATTGTTTGTAGCTTTATTGTTTAATCAGAAAAGCCCTGTGAATTGTTATTATTAAACATTTCTTGGTCATTTTGTTGTATTAATGTCTTTCAGTATAGGGATTAGAATGATAATTGTACAAAATGCAGGTATTCTAAAAATGTTTAGAATAGAATGAGATTTTTGGGTTTGAATGTAGAGAACAGCTGATTTTGAAAGAATGGGCCTCAAAACTAGAAGATCCTGTAGGGCCTGTAGAGTTAATGACATTCTTTAAAGATAGTGATCAGGAGCATTCAATATTCTTGAAATATTGAATGAAACTATAATTACAATTAACTATAAAATACTTTTGGTAACAGCAATATGCAAGTCCACATTGTACACGTTTTGTATGTAGAAAAAATGAAAATTGTTCATTGTTAGCTTGTAGGGAGGTCTTAAGGAGAACCTCAGAGCTGATTGCCAAAGTATGTGTTGGTCTGTGCATATGTGTGCGTGCACAAGTGTGTGTCACCTCCCCTTTCCGTTCAATCTTTTTTTTTTTTTTTTGAGAAGCTTAAGACACTTCAGTGTCTGAGACAGAGAGGCACGCAGAACAGTAGACAGTGGAAAAAGTGGCCGTAGGATACAGCTGATTAGATAGACTGAATACACAGATTCATCCTTTCAATGCTAAACATAATTTTCAGTTTTACATCAAAAAATACATACGAGCACGCTTTTCACTTAGATACAGATTAAAACAAAATACGCATCATCATCTAAATCAAGGTAAGCACGTTCAAATGGATACTTTTCCCTAGAATTTTCATTGTTACTTAAAATCTCTCTTTGCATGTATTTCAATCCACGATATATATAACATGTAAAATGTATTGTAATGTAATGATATAATGTAAGATCTGCCAGTTCGGTTTGTATATTGTTTTCTTACAAAGGATTTTTGGAGTCTGAATTATTCAATTTACCTATTTGAGTTTACAACATAAATGACGCATTATATAAGAACTTAAACCATGACAGATACATTGTGCATTATTAAGGATACGTATTTATTCATGATTTATTATTCATTTCAATCACTGACACAAAGTACTGTTTAGTAATAGGGTTTTAACCAGATATCATACTATTTAAGACTTATGATGATATTGTGTCAAATATGTTTCTGCTAAACAGTGGAAAAGTCAGGAAAGGAAATCTGAGAGATATGTCCCACCTTCTTGTACACAGAGCAGTAGCAAAATTCCTAATGTGGTACTGTTGTTTCCCTTTATTAAGCTTTAACACTTATGTAGTTAGGAAACCCAAAGGTTGCCAGACAACAGATATTAAGTTTATCTTATTTTGTGAGTGGGTAAAGGAGACTAGCTTGGCAACCACTCTGTGCAAACACTTGCACATCTAAAACATGACATGGCAAAGGTGATGGATGAACATACAATGGTTCTTTTACATGTGTTATAACTGGCAGATAAGCTGCTGGTAGCTCTATCTGCTTAATGAAGAATGATGAATGATTTAAAGTCATTAGCTGTTACCCTACATGAAAACAAATTATGTAAATCCATGCAGTTTACTGGCAAAGTGAGACATACATTTTAAGATCTGAAATGGAGCATACTTTCAAGAAGATGTGGTCTGTTTGGAAAATAATTGACCTACTTTATTCTGTTTACCTCTGTGAGCTTTCACACCACATGTTAGTGACTGATAAATAGACACTAGTAACATTTATCCATGTTTAATCTTTTAATGTCAGGTCCACAGCAAAATCCTAATGTTAACATTGTAAAGATTTTTTACGGTGGTACTGAGAACCACTATTATAATGTGTGTCCTGTGCCAGACCACATAGCCCATGGTTACATTTATTTCTCTTAGGAACTTCATGTTCATTATACTTCCACTTAATCTTTTGACTTATGCATAACTGAATGTTGACCGCAAAATATAAGCAAAATGAAGCCTGGTATTTTTTTTACCTCTTTATCAAAAATATACTGTA
This sequence comes from Bryconaethiops microstoma, assembly GCA_037577275.1. Lineage (NCBI taxonomy): Eukaryota > Metazoa > Chordata > Actinopteri > Characiformes > Alestidae > Bryconaethiops > Bryconaethiops microstoma. Next base: position 6,377 of record JBBJLS010067041.1, read on the forward strand.
TCATAATGTAAAAATTCAAAATACATATTTTATGCACCTTTACATCCACCACTACATCCAGTGTTGACCTTAACATGGTTTATTCTTGTCTGGCTTGACTTAAACTAACACTGTCGGTGTCATTTCAACACCATGAGCAGTATGTGCCATGCTGTCAAAACAGTGATGCCTGACTTTGTTCCGCTTCTGTGTTTTGTGGGATGAAAGTGTCAGAGTTTTTTGTCTTTTTTTCTTTGCCAGACATATTTTGAAAGAGTCACTGTGTAAGAGACTGTGAGTTTTTAAGGAAGTGGACTTGTTTGTCAAAGGAAAGGAAAGGAAAGGAAAGGAAAGGAAAGGAAAGGAAAGGAAAGGAATTACACAAAGTGACAAGCTAAAATGCACTTGCTTGAAGTCAGTAATAATATTACCTTGGCATTTGTGAATGGGTAAAAACACACAAAGAGGTGACAATTTATCAGGTACATCATCTAACTACACTTGGTAATTCTATCAGGTTGTGAGTTTACAGTTACAATTCTTTGCAGAGCAGTTGCAATTGGATGATTCTTAGCAGAGCCGTGACACCTACATAATAGTGACATTGGTCGCATGTGTTGAACAACTAACTTAGTTGCTGGCACAACTAAATTTACTTCGATTTACTTATAGTTTATTAGGGTTTAAAGTTACTAACCGCCCTCTGTCTTTTAGGTTTACTGTAATTTGACTTAGTCAGTCTCTAGCTCTTAATCTGTGGTTAGTTTCGAATCACAGAAATACACTATGAGGTATCTCTGTGGTTAGTGTACCTGATAAAATAGCCAAAGAGTGTAACTACAAGGTAGCTGTACCTAATACACTGACAACCCAGTGTACATTTGCACAATATCTGCTGATAGAATGTGAATAGACATACTTTTTTTGGGGGAATGAGCACCATGATGTGGTTTTACCTAATAAAAGTAAAGCAGTCCCTTATAGTCATGTGTAGCGCTACTGCACAGTACACTGTGTGAACAGTGTGAAATTCTTTGTTCTGAGTTTAACCCATTCACTTGAGTGAAGAAGTGTGCAGTCCCTGGCGCGGCATTCCAGGAAGCAGTGTGTGGGGATGGTACCTTGCTCAAGGCTACCTCAGTGGTGCCACTGGCAGTCCTGGGATTTGAACCCACAACCTTCTGATTGCAGCTGCAACTCCCTAACCACTAGGCCATCAGCTTAGCAAAATCTGTAGTTTTAAGTGGAAATTAATTTAAACGTAGTTTTCATTTTATGTACTATGTAATCTACTGTGATGCAAAAACATTTCTTTGTCTCTGAGCAGAATGACCACCAATGTCTCTCTCACCTCTGTCCACCATGCCAACTTCTTTGCCAACAATGACAAAACAACAGTGGACCTTGATGCCATTATGGACAACATTACAATTGTCCTTTATACCATAACCATCCTCTTGGGCACCACAGGGAACTCTGTAGTCATCTGGATGGCTGGATTCTGTCTGAAGGCAAATGTCACCAACGTGTGGCTGGTTAACCTAGCTGTGGCTGACCTGATTTTCTGCATGACACGCATCACTTCTTTGATTAAGAAGCTCTTCTATGATCATTGGCCCTTTGGAGTTTTCCTCTGCAAGTTTAATGGGTTCTTCAAGTATGCCAATATGTTCTGCAGTGTTTTTCTTCTGGCCGTAATTAGCCTGGACCGGGCAATTTGTGTGTGGCGCCCAGTGTTCACAAGGCAGCGCCGGACTCTACGTGTGGCTCGACTCGTCAGCTTGGGAGTTTGGATTGTGGCAGCGATCTTCAGTGCACCATATTATGTGTACCGGCAAGTTTATACTGGCAAGAACAACATGAGCAAGTGTTCCTTGGAGGTAAGAAATGCATTTATTTTTGCTTGCTTATTTATGGACATTGGCAGGGCCTCAGGTAGTCAGGTAAAAAAATGTTTGATTTAGACCAGTGGTGTCAGTCACAGTTTATTGTTTTCACTATTAATCCTTTATTAGGTTTAGCGCTTGAGTGCCGAAATTACCAAACTGTGCTGGACACCAGTTCTGCAAGGCCAGAAAACCTAATCTGTCTACCTTTATCTCTAAACTAATGTAGAGATGTTCTTCAATCATACTGTTCTTTTGAGAACAGTTGTTAAGTATAAAGAAAATGTCATTGAAAGTGGCTGCCATTTGGTGGTATAAATGTAAATGCCAATACATTCTTGATAACTTTCCCACTTTGCTTAATTTCACAGGTCAAGGAGTCAGCTGAAGGCGACAACACAGCTAAACTGGCGTTGTACAGCATCCGCTTCTCTTGCGGTTTTCTGCTGCCCTTCCTGGTCATCCTTACCTGCTATTCACTTGCAGGTCTGGGGATTCGGCGAACACGTATCTCTCGCAAATCACGACCCCTTCGCATTCTGGTCTCACTTGTTTGCGCCTTCTTCTTGTGCTGGGGGCCATATCACTGCCTTCTTTTGGCCAAGATGTTGGATAGCAAGAGCCAGGTAGTAAAAGTGGGTCTACCAATAGCAAAGGGTGTGGCCTACTTCAACAGCTGTGTGAACCCCATCCTTTACTTCTGTATGGGTCTGGATATGAGGCAACGCTTTAGTCAAAGCTTGTCTCGGGTTTACCGCAGAGCTCTAGCTGATGACTGGGAATGTCAGACATCACAGTCTCAGGAACGCTCTGTGGATGAGAGTTCCAGTTGTATTACGAAAGACAAAGTGACAGAACTTCACCCACCTGATAAAATAGCTAATGTCTGAAAAGTAATGTGGCTCTAACTTATTAGGGCTAGCTTTGGATTGACTTACTTCTACAATAATATAAAAGCAAAAAAAGTGCGGAACTTATGGGAACTTATAGCATGTGTCTCTGTAGTAGATTCTAAACTGCAAACACAATATTCTAAAAAAAACCAACTTGATTTGAAATTTATAAAGTAGGTTGTGGCAATGTTTGGTCATTTATTACTTCCATTTTGTTATGTGATGCAGACACAGACATTTGTAAATTAAGCATGCGTTTATTCTCATTATTCATGAACAAAATAAAATGCCAAGAGACAGTTGTGTAGGTCTGTGCAATTGCAAAACATAAACAACTTTGCTTGGCTTAAAAATACCTGGTAGCCTTGATCTATGTGATTACATGTATATTGTTCTCATTATTTGTAAATTCCTCCACTAAACAATCAAAGCAGATAGAGGGGACAGGTAGATTTCTGGGTATCCAGGAGCATTGCTTGGTTTGTACTTTGTGGCTAAATAATTAATCAAAGCTTTAACTGTTAACTTCAATCATTTACTGTATTCCCATTTGTTTTTACTAAAGGCAAGCTACTTAATCATAAATGATTAAAAAAAAAAACAGATTTGTGTCATTTGTTCATTATTAGTATAATCAAATTCCTTATCAGTGTGAGAATCCAATCTTGAAAAAATTCAAAGAACACTTGACCAAAACTGGATAGAAACAAATAAGCAGAACTTCCTTTTATTTTGTTTCCTTCTTTTGAGGCTCTTAGCATGATATTTCCTTCTCATTCTGTTCCAAAGTTTTCTTTCAATCTCATAAACTGAGGTCAAAATCTGAGGACTCATACGATGACCTTTGTCTCTTCCTGTGTTGCTTCAACAAAGCTGAAGGCCACAGTTTTTTTATGCGGGCGTAAAAAAGTTGTTTCCATGTCTATTCATATGCTCCCATTACTTCAGCCTTTAAAAGACCATAGATCAGGGGTTTTGAACTCCAGTCCTGGAGGGCCGTGGTCCAGCACGTTTTGGTGATTTTTCACCAGTGAATTGTCAGGTTTAGTGAATGTGTTTGAGGAGGAGAACCATCAAACTGTGCCCTCCAGGACCGGAGTTTGACGCCCCTGCCATAGATAATTTCAGCTTAGGTTATGATATGGCTCTTTGAATTATAGTATTTTCATAACGTAAAGTGGTTTGAAATTCCCATAGAAACATCATGCTTAGTTCTTTCATTGTCCTTCAAGAAATGCTCTAGTTTTAAGCTAATCTCCATCTGATGCACCTGTAGCATATGGTACATTATGACTGACAATCAATTTAACACATCTCCCTGTACAAAAGTAAAAGAAAATATGTTTATATGTTTACAGTATATTATATTTTGTTATATTTTGAAAAGGTGCTAGGTACTAAAAGTATTTGTAAATTAAGTGAATTAGACTGTAAATCATTCTTTTAGATGTGGGCCTAAAAAGGGAAGAATTTGTGGCAATATATTACCAAGTTGTGAGTTTTCATAGGTTCCTGACTGATTTTGCGGGCATAAACAAATGTGTTTATTTGTTCATTTTCTCATTGTTTCATTTTTTCATGCCCATAAATCATAACTTTAAGCAGTGGCAGTTCCACCACTGTCTGCAGCTAAGCCTGAGATGAGGAAGAAAACCCCAGCAACTGATCCCTAAGCTCCTATGTAAGGAGGAAAGAAACTCTAGTGAGTGCTTCTCTTTCTATGCAACGGTGGGAGTGCAGAAATTGGGTTACAAAATCTGTACTGTGTGCAATGCTAAATATGTGAGTAGAGGGAACTTTTGATCAAATTAAGTAAAATAAGTTTGAGTTCGGTGAGGCTCTCAAGTTGAGTTAACTCTAAAAGCTAAAAGTAATTTGCCTTGATTTTAAGCAAAGAAGAAGAAAGGTGAACTTATTAGATAAATAGGAGAAAAGTCTTGATGTTGAAAAAGGAAGAGCATTCACAGAGTTCCTGGAAAATGACACTTCAAAGTCTGGAGCCCACAGCATTAAAATATCTGCCAGTCGGGACTAAGGGACCACTGGAACATTACTGGTCTACCTGAGTGTATGAGTAGATGTCTAGGGCTGCAGGCGGGTAAGGCTGTGTAATTCTTTAAATGTGAGAAACAGGGAACTCTAAAAATGGCTGTGGTATTTTTTTTTTCTTGCCAAACACAGGGTTGAGTGTGTTGAGTCATTCTGTTGGGTTGTTTCCATATTAGTGCCTCGTTTTAGCAGCTGGGTTGGTGTCTGCTGTTGAGTTATTTCCAAAGTGCCAGACTCTGGAACACAGGAACAACTCAGCTAATAATTGTCAGATTGACTCAACTTGACTCATTTTTAACCCAGCAATTTTTAGAGTACCATGTACTCTAGAGTACAGAGTACATTTGCTGCCTAATACAGTAGATGCAGAAACTGTTCAGCAAGCAGAACTCACTACAATTATTCTCTCTTCAAAATCTTCTACCTGTACACTCCATTCTATTCCTACTAGTCTGCTTAAAGAAGTCCTACCAGTAATTATCGGACCACTCCTATTAGTATTGAACTCCTCACTTAGCATTGCTTATCTATCAAAAGCTTTTAAACTAGCAGTTATTACGCCTCTGTTAAAATGAAATTTGATCCATGCAAGCTCTCAAATTATTGACCTTTAGAGAAAGTTGTGGCCCAACAGTTATGTTCACTACTGTATAAGAAGCGTAAATATGAACATTTCCAACCTGGGTCCTGGGTAAATGGTCTTTTTACTGTATGCTGGTTAGAAAGTTTTTTGTTTTTTTTTTCTGGAGGCCTTAGGACTTTAAAATGTAATTTCTGCTTTGTGTGAAGGCAGTAAGAAGACATTTCTCAAAAGGTACTTCTTCTTTTCCCTTATGCTATACTTTGTGCTTGGCTTATATTATGCTAATGAAAAACATATACAAGCAAAATTGTAACTGTATTGATGCAAACTTTAAAGAATCATGGAACTTAAAGAATAATTAAAAGGCTTAACATTTAAATGGTTCTTCTGTTTAAAAATTTGCTGTAAGGCATCAGATTTGGTAATAACGTTAATTACACTAAAATCCACCTTGACTCCTTGGGTTTCAAGCTGCTGCAAGGACAAGGTACTTTAAAAACAGCACACCTGGAATACGTGACCAGCTATTCAGTATTTAAATATATGTTTAACAAGTGTCCATCTATAAAGTGGGGCCTAATCTACAAATTTTACCATTTGACAACTTTGAGCTACTACTACTACGACTTCAAGATATGTGAATTTATAGTACTCTGCAAAAATACCCTAAGTCTAAAAAACACTATTGTTGAAATAACATTAATGCAGTAAATAGTGATTTCTATGCATGTCGGTGAGTTCACTTAACCATTCCTAGACCTTTCCTTGCAGAAGCCCAGTATCATCAAATACATGGTTCAATACAGGGAATCCTTAAGTTACGAGTGTCTTGATATATGACATTTTGAGTTTAGTTTGAGTTGCGGAAGAATACGCAGTATTTATATATTA
>JBBJLS010067052.1:0-12657 GCA_037577275.1 Bryconaethiops microstoma
AATCCTACCTTCAGCACCACCACTGGGTTCCTGAGCAAGACCCTTAACCCCAAGTTGCTCCAGAGAGACTGTCCCCTATAGTTAGGGATTGGAAGTCGCTTTGGATAAAAGCGTCTGGTAAATGTAAGCTAGTTATATTTTTAAGATGATAGAATGCTGATTTGGTTACCATTTAATATGATTAGTAAAACTAAGATTAGCATCCATGTGAATACAGTTAGATCAAAGTTTTCCTGAATAATTTGAATAAGAGAAAACGTGTAGAGACTGAATGGTAGGGGACAGAGTATAGATCCTTGAGGAACTCCACAGATGATATAAGTGTGCTTGGACTGATAGCTGGCGAAGGCGACATGGAAACCCCTGCCATCCAAATAGGACCTGAACAAAATCAGTACCACTCCAGATAGCCCTACCCAGTCTTCAAGCGTGTATAAGAGTATTTTGTAACAGACAGCATCAAATGTAGCAGTCCCAGAAAGACGTTTTTTCCAGAATCCGGATAATCCGGACTATGGATAAGAGTCTCGGTACTATGGTGCTTACCAAAACTGGACTGTTAACTGTCAGGACAGCTTTCTGAATCTAGAAAATCTCATTTTTATATGAAAACTTTAAAAATGATCTGTCCTCTCAAAGGTCTATCATTGTTGGGCCACTCTTTGGAAGAGGCTTAACAATGGTAGTCCTCAATATTTTTGGAAAAGTCTCAGTTTCAAATGATCAGCTATTGAAACCATTTTTTAGAATATCAAAAGAATCTGGGGACAGCTTTTCAACCTAAAGAACCACTTGCTAATAATTGTCTAACTAAGAACCAATAGTTAATAGCAATTAAAGCGCATGAGTTATTAGAACTTCAGCTAGAGGAATGTGACTACCTAGCACTAGGTATCACAGAGGTATTAAATGTATGGTAGCTTTCAAAGTAGATCTTATTGCCAGTCCGTAGTGAACTTTTCCTGTTAATGCTGTGGTATTCTCCATGGTGCTCTTTGCATACTAGAAGACATGTTGAACTTGACAGGTGCTAAAATATCAATAACCTTTTCAAATGATGAAGCATGACATTTACTGACTCAGAAATCAAGCTGATGCTCTTAGAGAAGGCATTATTGAACAGCGTAGGAATGTGGAGGCTCTCACTCATAATCAAAGGGTGTATCCTGGTGTGTGGGTGGGCCCTTTTACATGCTGTACCAGTTCAAATTTGTCAAACAGTAATAACAGTTCCTTACCACATAAGTTGTCATATGGATTAAAACTGCTAGTGATAATAAAACAGTTAAAGTCTATGGATAAAATGTTCTGAAAAATCATCAATAAAATTACCAGAAAATCTGGGAGTTATATAAACAGTTAGAAGTAACCTCTGAACATTTTAATATCATCCACATACTCAAATAAGGAAAAGTTACCAAGTGGCAGTGAATTGACTTGATTCAAATGTGTGCATCATTTCCACAAGAAAATGAAAAATGTCTTCCACTTTACTAGCTTTTGGTAGTGACTGTGTTGACGTAGTGACGTTTACAGAGCTGAAACACAATGCATTTCTTTTTTCCAATGCACTCCAGCCCTGTAGTACCAATAGAGGTCCTCCTCAGAGGCTCTAAATGTCATATCGCAATGGAGAATCATACAATGTGCTCTTTCTGCATCCTGACTGAAAAGTAATGTTAAGTGTTTTGGGCGTAGACCTCTTACATAAGCAGCTCTCTGTGTAGCCCCTGTATGGCAAAAATGAGGCCTTTGCAACTACACCCACTCTACAAAACAACACTAACTAAACATGGACGACAGCAACCTGAGATCCTCCACAAACCAACTTTCACTAGCATTAATAATATTAAGCTATACTTGTTAAGCCTCTGAATCACTAGACTTGTTATTCAGCCTTATTACACACTGTCTGCTGGGGCTACACTGCTACCACAACATACCAACAGCGTAAATGCACCCTAAAAAGAGTTTTAATGGGATACTAGTTTCTTTTCCAGGAAAGAGAGGCATATTTTATTTTACATTAATGGAGTCTCCACTTTGGCCTTTTTAAACATTTAAAAAACGTTAACATTTGTTTTTAAACAGACCGATCATTTTCTTACCTTGAAACTTATTGAAAGTAGCTAATATTTTCCGTCCTTCTGTACAGACATGTTTTTTGTAAATATGGGCATCAAAAAGCAACTTCAAAAATATGCCTGTGATGGAACATGGTACAAATTTGTTTGCCAACTGAAGGTACTGAGGATGCGGCCTAAAGCCCCACAGTGGCATAACTTTTACCCTGAAAAGCATCTTTTTTCTTAGAATATAGTATTAAAGTGTTATGTAAGCATATTGAAAAACTGATGAACCAACTTACAAGTCCTTAGGTTAGAGGGGTTTTGAAGGTGGAACATCTTAAAAATTTCATTTAGGATTTGAATTTAGAGCTAAAGATAGCGTTCAACGTCTGATGGAGATGACAAATGTTTAACAAAACTTCCTGAAGGGCTGCATTGCCATCCTGAAGTGACTATGCTGTCCGCCTGTACGTATCCTGTTTCAGTTTACAGGATGCAAAAGCGACTGGCAGTACAAGGTACTGGAAAAGAAGCCATTTTTAACCCTTTGACTGATTGTTTATCATTTTATCAGTAACTTTGACTGAAATAGTAACCGCTATGAGTCTCATATGTAAGTTTTGTTCTTATAAGAGAGACTAAATAACTTACAGACAGGCCCTTAGGGTTTAAAGGGTTATGTCACCTCTGGAGCAAACAAGAACAGGTCAAATTTAGCTAGAGAGAAGGCTAAAAGGAGGCGCCCACTAAAAATGCAGCCATCCGGCCTTATTTCATCCGACATGAGGTGTGGGCTCCGCCTCTGTAAATCAAAGCTGCATCCTCTCCCATCTGTCCTCTTCCATCTGTGGCGCGGTCATGACCCATCACTGAGACACTGGACCAGCTATGAACACTCCTAGCACATTTCATTGAGTTTTTAGGTGCTAGACTTTCCTGTAGACCACCGTGAGCCCCACAGGTTAGAGCATTCACACAGGCTGGCCAAGGCAGGAGAAAAATAACAGAAAGAAACTTGCACAAACACAGGGGCTGATGGCTGAGTTCCTGTTCGAAGGGGTTTGGAATTCTCACCCTTTCTGAACCACTCCCCAGCAGCACCACCTCCCATCCAGTCCACCAGGCCTCCTCCCAAGTGGAAGCTGTTGTATTTCCTCTACTTAACTAAAGGAAGTGCCAGAATAAGCAGCTGAGCAGCTGGATATGAGCACCTCTGCTTATGACCGTTGGTCCTGTTGAACCTTTCTGAAGCTGCAGTGTGATACCATCACACCTCTGGTGCACCATCCAGAAGAAGAACACAATGGCTACCAGGATCACTATCCTCATCTTCTCATGGGCTCTGTTCTTAGGTAAGTAAAGCATCTCTTGTTTAGTGTGCTGTAAGGTACGAATTTATTCACAGGACCACATTCTCTTCAGGATGCAAGCTGAAAAGCTTCTTTAGGTCAGTGCCAACCACTGTGCCACACCTTTTAACATGGGCTTCAACGAAGGGCAGTTTTTTTCTAAATGAGACGTGTGAGTGTGACAACCTTTTTCAACTTTAAAGAACCATCACATATTGTTTAAAAAGCTTTCTTTTTATGTTTGATGAGGCAATGCACTGGACAATTTCCCTTAAAACAATGAAATGAAAGTTCTAAGTGTACCTGTAATCATATGCTATCAAAAAAAAAAAAAAGCCTTTTAGTGCACCTAAAACCTCACTGGCATGGTACTTGAAGGTTCATCTTCAATACCTTTACACTTCTAAGTTGCATTGACTCCAGCTTTATTTTTTCTCTGTATTTTTCTACCTAAAAATGTTAGGTAATGGAAAGGTACAAATATACCCTTTTCCGCGGTAATGTAATGAGATGTGAAACATGTAATGTACCTTTAAAACTCGATGACACTGCACAATGAGTCCATTCTGTGCGTTCAACGGGACATTTAAATTGTTTATACCTTGGGGGAATCAATTGTACCTGGACTCTGTACTGTTCTCTGACAGTCTAGACGATTTCAAAAACACAGCATGAAACAATTTTAAAATGTATTGTCGAAATCATTAGTTAACTATTCATACATTGCTTTTGTCCATGATCCACCTCAACAGAAATGGGTTGTCTGTGCCTTGTATAGCAGTCTTTGATTAATATGTTTGGGAGGAGGGCACATCTTATCATTCCTTGCGATTTAGTAAAATACCACCATGAGACTTTTTTACTGGTCCCCATGAGAAAAAGAATGGATTTATTTTTCCCCAAAACCTTGCTTATGAAATGTAGATGTTTTTTTTACTGGCTTTGAAGTGAGGGTTAAGATTTGAGACTCATTTTGAGGATGGGCTTTGTCCCTAAATTCTGACTTCTAGGTCAAAAGCACACTACAGTTTAATAGTTCTGACTCACTTGTCACATTAGTAATAGTTATTGAATAGTTTATTGAGTAATAACAGACACAATCACTTGATTAAAATGAATTACTCACTTAACTGTATGTTCTCTTTGAATTCTCTCAGTGATTATTTGAATTTTTTTGAATTGCAACTTGAATTTGAAACAGTATCCATAAGTCATTATATGGCTTTAGCAGATTCTCTACAAGGGTGAACTTTTAGCACTCGAGCAGCTTTTGTGTGCATCACTGAAAGAAAAATCATGCGAATACGGTTACTTGATTAATCTTCAGCCCAATTGCTAGATGATTGCTAATATAATCTTTAGTGTCAGCTCTAGTATTGACTCAAATATTATAAACTTGTTACCAGAATGTATTAGATGTTCCGTTTAATTATATGAACGTTGTTTAGCGTTGTATTTGCACATTTTCACAGAACAAATATGTATACTTATAATCTGCATTCATCTACGTTAAAATACACGAGTCATTTTTTTATTTGTTATAACTTAATTATTGACGCTGCACACCATTCTCAATAAATGTTAAGCTTTTATTGCTTAACATTTTTAAATGCTTAACATTTTTAAATGTCTTACTACCTCTCAATAATGCACTGTAAAAGTGTTGAGGACTGTTATATGAACATCATTTTATACATGTACCTACAACAGAATTGGTTTTATAGTGTGAAAACAGTGATGTGTGTAGTAGTGTAGGTGTACGGCAGCAAAGCAGTATCTCCTGAGGCGTGTTCTCGAGAAAAGACATGACAGGCTGATCTTTGAAAATAAGGAGGGCAGAGCTGTGAAGATGTTTGCTTTGCTTGTGTAAGAGCATCATTCCAGAGGAGTTTTTTCTTGGGGGTGTGATTGTCTGTGGAGATAACCAGTGAGAACCACTCTGCCCACTCTCTCTCAGCGGACAGGAACAGTGTCCCGTGGGTGAAACCTCAGTGGCGAAAAGGACAGCATATCTTCCATCATAAAACAACAAAACAGCCATTGAGCTGGACAACACCCGGAGATGGAGGAGACTAAAAACATATTTATTCAATTTTAAAATAGGATCAGGATCAGAAAACTTTATTGATCCAGGAAATCGCTTATGTCACGACCGCACAGCCACAGAGACACAGAGACAAGAACAATATAAAAAATAAAGTCTAAATAAATCCAATAAAAACCTCAATATGAAAACACTATACAATATACATAAATGCTGGGTTGTTAATACTGTAGATAAGTAACATACAGTTAAGTGAATTTCTAATAACACAGATGGCAGTTATGAGTCTGTTATTGCACATAGTGGAGATCAGTAGTATATAAGAAATATTGACATAAGAAGTGATATTGCACATGGTAAGACTGTAGCACATAAGAAATTGTTTCAGCACCTGAGAAGAACATAGCACGATATTGCACATAATAGTAAGATAATAATGCAATAATAACAGAATAATGGAAGAAGAGTTTAATGCACAACAAATAAAGACAATATTTACACAATTTGCACAACCTTAGGGTTCCTGGATCTCCCAAGTGCAGGGAGACATTTGGTGAGGCCACAGCTGTGTGTGGCCGGGAGTGCAAAAGAACACAACTGGCCGTGCTCTCTCTCTACACCACTCCAGCAAATTGGAGTGTCTGTTAGCTGGCGTAAAATAATTGACTGGAAATGTTCTCCTCCAAGCAAGTTGAGCTGTGTTGAGCTGTGTTTTTAAAAAGATGCAGTACTGCTTCACATGTCTAAGAGGAGGCATGTGCTAGACTTCTGTCCAGCTTAATGGCATTATGTGATAAGTAAAGTGGTCCCTTATAGTTACGCGTGAACACACCACAGCACACAGTGTGAACAGTGTGAAATTCTTTCTCTGCGTTTAACCCATTTAACAAGTGAAGCAGTGGGCAGCCAACAGGGCGCCCAGGGAGCAGTGTGTGGGGACAGTACCTTGCTCAAGGGTTCCTCAGTGGTGCCACTGGCAGTCCTGGAATTTGAACCCACAACCTATCGATCAGAGGGACAACTCCCTAACGACTGGGCCACCAGGTTAGAGGGAGATTTAACAAGGAGGGAAATTAGATATAACTAAATCGGGCCAAAATGTGGGTTGAACATTTAAGTTTAAACGGTTCTTCACACTCACACATCTAATTCACACAAATGTGTCTTCCACTGAAAGATTCCTTAGGGAAAGTGGTTCTTCAACACCCCCCCAAAAACCCTTTTGGCTGTCATTATTTTTAAGAGTGTAGTTTGGGCCTACTTGCGCTAGTTAGCATTCTTTCCTTCGAGCATAAATCAAACGTAATTACAATTAAGAGTGGGCTAGACAACAAGGGGACAAAAACAGTGTCCATCTTGGACAGGAAACACTGACCGGAAGCTGCCAATAGCCGCCCGGGAGTGAAAGAAGTCTCCACAGGATGCAGCTTTTCACAGTTGTGCTCATAGACAGAGGATGTGTGTGCACTGGAGGGTGAGGGAATGCTGCTTTTTGGTCATCGGATGTGAAATTCAAGTCTTTCAAAAGCCTTTGTTAAAGCCTCAAACAAGTCGCATAAACCTGTGCCAGAAAGGAAAGACTCAAATATTCACATTCTGATCATAAAGTCAAAGCTCATAAGATAAAATTCCCAGCACAGATGGTGAAATGCATTGTCTGACAGATTATGAATGGTCTACAAGCATGCATTGCAAAATAGTATGCTCTGCTATTACACACACACACACACACACACACACAAGAATATTACACAGCTGTGATCAACACTGCAAGCAAAGAATGCATGCAAAGACTCTTTCAAGTTGGTAATGTTAAAGCACTGGTGAGTCTGTTCCTTTTGTTCCAGTAGCACTTGGCTACACTGCCACAGTAACTTTCACCATCTGTTCATTTGTTAAATTGAAGGTTTAATACTGTGGTTCACGTTCAGTCATTTTGTGAAGAGATGATGCATTCAAAAATATTTTTAAAAAAAGAGAGTTCCGTCATTCAGTGGAGATGTGCTTGGTGTCTGAAGACGAAAAGGCTAAGGTAGATATGGAAGTAGTAATGGAACCTTAAAGCCATGTGTAAATGTCACTCTCAGACCCAATTCTGGTAGCTGCATCACATCCTTGAATCAATGATCAGGTCGTGAAATTCTCAAAGGCTAAATATCTCTATGCTGTTGTTCATTTTTAACATGCAATGTTAGAAACAGCATATGCAATTTCTTTTTGAGCAAGTGTGCGTGCCTTAGGCATCTAGTTTCCATTAGTTGCTTTATTTGCCAAACATCACATGCTTTTAGTTCATTCCCATGTTTAGCACCTTCTACTCGATGGAATGGCTGAGAAAAAAGCTGCCAAAAGGTTTTTAAGTTTTTGGGATGTCTACAGAACAACAATGGGTGACGACCGATTGCTAGTGTTTGTTAGCAGTATTAGTCTCATAGTTCCAGTGCTAAACTAAAGAAAGCAAAATTAGGACTCCAAACATCAAATGTCTTAACCGATCGATTTCATTGGGGATGAGTGGAAAATTGTATAAATGTGGTTTAACTGAACCATTTTTTTTTAAACGATGCTGCATAACACATCAGACTTAAATAAAACAATTGTTTAGTGTTTACAGTGCACTGAATGCAAATGACTTTTCAAATAATAATCACAAATCTTTAACAGGCATAGAAACAAACTCACCCGAGACAGAAGGAAATCAAATCCAATCGGCCGATTCTGGTGAGTATCACTGTAACTGACTAGTGCAGTACCATTAGGTTTTAGTGCTGTGGACACACTGTTTGTTCTGTCACTTCTCTATTTTTCTGGAGTTTTTATTTTGCTTGTAATTAAATACATGTATACTGTTAGAATCAGGATAGTATATGAAAATTATAGCACATAGTCTACGAGGACTAAAGATGTTACAAGCATGCTGAGAAATGCTGAGAGATGTTACAAGCCAGCTGAAAGATACTTCTGGGGAGGCATTTCAAGAAAAAATTTACTTTAAAATCATACCTAGGCACGAGTTTTTTATTAGGGCTGGCCTGAATGATCAAATAATTCAAATACCCAAGTATTGTTTTGTTACTTTAGCATTCTCTTTGATTTCAAGACACAAAACTACAACACATTTCAAAGGCCTTTAAATAGAACATATCGTACATCATGTAACGATCCAAAAAACATGTAACATCTCGAAACTTTGCTGAAGAGTGCAAAAACTTTCTTAACTTTGAGTGTGGGTTGATGTAAATAAATTTGATAGGTTTCTCAAAATGTATGTGTATGTATGTATGTATGTATGTATCTATGTATCTATGTATCTATCTATCTATAGCAATCAGTCATGATGCAAGGACAAACTTAAGGATCTTTGACAAGCACCGAATTGTGATGGTTAGATGACAAGGTCAAAGCATGGAAAAGCAAAACTGTAGGTCTTGTTGTGTATTCCTGGTATGCAATGGTTATTGTCTACCAAAAGTGGTCCCAAGCAAGAACGACCAGTGAGCTGTGAGTGCCCAAGGCTCATGGGTGCCCAAGGCTCACTGTGTGGGGGTTTAGCCTGTTTGGTCAAATCTCATGGAAGAGCTCTTGTAGCACAAATCGGTGAAAAGAATTATGCCAAATATGGACAGGTGGCCAAACACACAGGGAATCATGTCTTGCTATGTATGGGGTTGCGTAGCTTTGCCTTCAGTGGACACAAGAGCATCAGAACTGGACCAAAGTGGAAAAAGGCGGCCTGGTCTGATGAATCACATTTTCTTTTACATCGTGTGGACAGCCTGGTGAGTAGAGGAGGCAATAAGAGAGGAAAACAAGTTGGGAGAGGCAGTGTGATGCTGGGAAACCTCATTCCTATTGTGCATCTGTTGGAAAACACTGGACAAACTAGTCCAATCCATGGAGGCTCCTTCTCACAACTTCCAGGACTGCTGACAGTGTTTTGGTGCCAGATACCACAGCACATCTTCAGACGTCCGTGCCTCAACCGATCAGAGCTGTTTTAGTGGCAGAAGAGAGACCTACATATTATTAGACCGTTAATGTTATGACTGATCTATCTGTTTGTGTGTGTGTGTGTGTGTGTGTGTGTGTGTGCGTACCTAAAGACCATTTCACTTTAGAGTTCACAGTATAATGTAATATGGTTAATCAAGTAATAATGACAGACTTTTTTATGATTTATTAAACAACACTTCCAATGCAGGAACAACAGTTAGTACCACGGAAACATCATCAACAGCAGCTGTCAAACCGACAAAAACAAGTGGTGAGTATCACTCTGACTGAACGATACATTACCATGTGGTTTCACTGAGGTGGACACTTTCCTTTTTATGGCCAGACTGTGAAATAGTGTTTTGCATGCATGAGGCATTAACTGTAAAATACAGCGAGACATTGTTTTCCACATTACATCGGTTCAAAATGTTGTTAGTGACACAAACCAGATTGTACCTATCATGTACGGTACTGTGGAAATCTCTACTGAACCATACTTTTGTTAAAATAAATAAATGAAAAAATACAAATTAACAATATGTTGTGAATGCATTAGCTTAACCATTTCCACATGTCTCCTTTAGTTTGATCATGGTATTACAGAAACTTTCTATATTTAGTATTTTGACAATCTCATTTCTCTAATATTAACTATAACATTAACAACACTCATGCTCTTTTTGCAATGGCTAACTAATTGCCCTATGCAGTTACCCCCCAGAGATCTATTGGCTAAAATATGTCAGAGTTTGCATCTTTTTTTCCATTGGAAAAGTCTATAGTAACTTACAGAAAAAATATGGCCTTTATGTCAGAATTTACTGCTGTTGATGGCACAACTCTTGGAAAAACATTGGAAAATATTCTGAAAATTGTGAATGTCTCTCTTCTCTCAGGAAAAAAGACATTCAGGAATAAAGCCATGAAAATAAGAATCCTAGACACTTCTGTAGGAAAGGTCATTGAGAAAGTCATATTTAACGAAATCAGTAATTACTTGAATTCAAATGGCTACTTTGATGACTTTCAATCAGGCTTCCATTAACACCACAGTACTGAAACAACTCTGATAAAGGCATTAAATTACATCTGTCTGAATACAGACTCAGGCAAGATAAGTCTTGGTACTGCTTGGGCTTGGGGCAGCTTTTGACACAGTCAGTCATATCATGTTGGAAATATTAGTGATTTAGATTGGGCTCTCAAGAATGGTCATCAAATGGTTCAAGATGTAACTAGAAGGCAGCAAATATTTTGTCTTTATAGACACTCAAAAATCAGAGAATAGTGTTATGCCATGTGGAGTCCCACAAGGATCCATTATTGGGCCCCTTTTATTTAAACTACACATGCTTTCTCTCAGCCAAGGTGGTTTGGAATCTAGGTCAATTAAAACTACAGCCCATGCCAACAACCTTGATGTAATCACAGTTGGACAGCTTAGTTTCAGTGATCACATTAAAACTGTAAATAAATCAGCATTCTGGCATCTCAAAAACATAGCTAAGACGTGTCAAATGAAGATTTCGAAAATGCATTGATACAGTGCATGCCTTGATACAGTGCAGGGTTATTTGCAATACAATACTTCTTGGTCCCCCAAAAAGACAAAAAGACAACTACAGTTATGCTAAAGGCTGCTGCTAAACTACTGACAAAAACAAAACAAGAAAAGACACCAATCCTCCCATCCTTAAATTGGCTTCCAGCGAAATACAGAATCGAGTTCAAAGTGTAGCTAATTGTTTATAAATCATTCAATGGTTTGGGCCCTAAATATATCTGAGAGATGTTTGAGGAGTCAGCTAAGGGTGCCCAGATCACAATCAAAACCAGGTAAAAATGGCATTTACTCATTATTGTGCCCACTGCTGGAACCAGGAGCCCATGGAGATCAGATCTACCCCGACTGTTGCTAGTTTTAAAATTAATCTTAAAACCAACCTGTTTTCTGCTGCTTTCACTTACCGGTGAGATCTGCATAAAATTCAGGCACTTTTATTCTTTTTTGGTGCTTTATTCACTTTAATCTTAAATCCTACTTTTATTCTGTATTAATTTCATGTTTACTTCTGTTGTTTACTTATCTTTTCATGCTTTTGCCCTGTTAAGCATATTCAGTGATCTCTGTGTATGATCATGTACAATACAAATCAACTTGCCTTGCCCACCAGAACTTGCCTGTAGGAAGTCCAGTTCTTACCAGTTATCAACCAGTATCCATCTCAGCTAGTCAGTCTTTCTTTAAATTAAATCAGCTGCTGCTGATAGAGTTTCACAAATGCATACAACAGCTGAAGAGCACCGGGCAGTCTTGAATACCACATTAACCCATTCAGTTCACAAGCGTATTGCATTCTAGTGCTCATTACTCAACCATTACAAGGAAAGCAATGTATCCTATTTCTTGCACCTTTCATCTTGTGTTCCCTTTGCACAGCTTTATACTAACCAGTTCGCTTATTCTGACTCCGTTTAAAGGACTTTTCAAATGAGTAATATCAGTTATTCTCAAATTCTAGCAACTGTGTCTTCTCCAGTGCAAAGCCTTTCAACTTCTCTACCAACTAATTCATTAACTGGTGAGTTTCTATTTCAATTACTTGTACACCACAATGTTTCACTTGTGCAGGAGGGGCCACTAAAGGGTGCCCTGGTGTGAAGTGTGGGGTGGCACATGAATCTAGAGACAAGTTTTTTACCCTGTGTGAAGGTTGTGCTCTGAGACCCATCAAGTACCAAACAGTTATATTCTGATGATGAAGTATATCTTGATGTGATCTGCTGTGTATTCTGCTGAGTGAAATGTGGGGCAAAAGTTCAGTCAAGCAGCTAAAACTGCATTTCTACATTTTATAAACTGTATCGTCCAATTTGACGATACAGAATGCAACAACAGAAACCTCTAATGGAACCGCCTACAATTCATAATTATATTACTATTTTGTTCATGCAAAAACATATGTACAGATTCTATAATGCTTCATGTTCTTTTAATACCGCAGACCTAGTAACTTTCCACCCCTACAAAATCACTGCATCAGCCCTTTGAAAATGTTCTGGCTGTGGTCCTGCTCTGCAGTGGTTCTCAGTCCTAGTCCTGGAAAACCCCTGTTCTGCAAATTTGAATGTTTTACTAACCACTTTAACTCAGGAAAGCCTTAACCAATGATCAGAACAGGTGTCATAAAGCAAGAAA
>JBBJLS010067083.1:0-12656 GCA_037577275.1 Bryconaethiops microstoma
GGCCTCTAGCTGGTGCAAACGCGGACGCACGCACATACGCACGTACACACACACACACGCACACACACACACACACACACACACACACGCACACACACACACACACACACACACACAGAACCTTCTAACTTTAGAACTTAGTCACTCAAATGGAAAAGCTAATGACTTATAATATAAATACCTACCAAACCACACCATAAACTCAAAGCCACTTCCTTCACCTCACCATTCTAACTGAGAATTCACCTCACCACAAAATACTGGTCATTTTGAGAGCAGCAAATTGCCTCAGACACCAGTTTGCCTTCATTATCATGACAGTATATAAATATACTGCTGTTTATACACTGGAAGCATAGCTAGCATAACTCTAAACCTTTTCCTCAAGTCCATCAGGGAATCAGCCTGTTTTTGTGATTTAAAAAAATTAACATTTTGTAAGTAAAATGCTATGCCTTGAAGGGTCAATATTGCTTCATTATATATTTTCTACTTTTAACATCGGTAGTTTTTACACACAAATAATTTTTAAAAGACCCATTCTTTTTGTCATTTACAATTATAGTCACAGTCCTGAAAGGACTTTTTCGATGATGATGATCGAAGGACGCAGGTCAGCACTGCAGTACAAAGTCAGGTCACAATATGCAAATCAGTCAATCAGTGTTCCAGTCCTCTGATAATAACGTCCACTGCTCTGAACAAATATGACTGTGAAATATTAGCAGCAGACACAAGAATGCTGTTATAAGTTGAGCTGCCACTCTCATACCTTGTGTTAGTTATAGTTAGCTTTGTGAGAAACTACAACAGCAAATCACACTCACATCTGGAAAAAAGAAATCAGTATGTTTTTTTTCCTAGTTGTTTAGACTAGAAATGATGACTGCTGCATTAATACCAACCTCTGATACCCTGTGTATGGTGTTTCAGTGTTATCTTAGAAGCAAGGTAACATTTCCTGAGACATTATTACTCTGCTGCTCAAGAGGTGAAGTGAATTGCACTGAATATCTCGACAAGAAGGCATTCAAGAAAGAATTTTATTGGACTTTTTATTTGGCAATAAATCTGAATCTGAGACTTCACTTTCCCATACTGGTTTTAGCATCACCCTCCTTAAACCCAAGATGAGTGCATAAGTGCTAACCAAACCCCCTCTGTCCCTCCCTTTGATTAGTTTCTGTGTGTGTGTGTGTGTGTGTGTGTGTGTGTGTGTGTGTGTGTGTGTGTGTGTGTATGATTGACTGTGTGTGTTGTATATGCCGAGATAAAAAGAGCAAGAGTTTTGTAAGGGGGTTTCCACATTATTGTTAACTTGTAAAGTTAAGGCGATAAAGACAAAAACTATCATAGTGCCCACCCTCTTTCCTTCCCAAACGCTCCAAAGGACCCTCATGTGGAGTTAGCACGTGTCGTGACTCTTTGAAATGAATGTTTTTCCTTCAGAAAATGTACCATTTTGGAGACACAATGTTTTTTAAGACAGTGCTAGACTATTAGGGCCGAGTAAAAAGTATTTTTGTAAACGTTAACAGTGTTTACATTGTATTTCTAATTCGTTTTTTAGAAATTCAAGTGAGAAATACAATTTTTCATCATATGGGCCCTCTAATCTGGTGCTCAGAGATCTGGTGGGCATGGCGGGACGGCAGACTGAGGCAGGCAGGCGGTCGTCTGGCAGTTGGCCGGCTGTGCTGAGTCACACCTCTGGCACCGACGAGGGCTGAGCGCCATCCAGGATCTACTCCCAGGGGCTAGGAAGTGACAGCTTTCTCAGCACAAGCTGAGAGGCCATGAGACCCGACAGGCAGGTCTCCGTCACATGACATTAACACACATCAGCGGCCACCTGGTACACACGTAAACACATACTGTTTACTGCCTGCTGTCTAGTCATGCAGGAGTAACATGTCACATCTTGGGTATTAAAAAAAGCACAGACAACAAAGAGGCTGATGATGCTGTTTCTTATATAGCAGTGCTTGTTGGTCAACAAAGGTCTGTACTGCGTTTATGTTTAAGGTATCAACTAATTAAACCCTACACTTTTTACGTGTCTTACGTGATTTCTTATGGCTGTAGTTGCACGACACGTGAGCATGATCTAAAGCATGCTTTAAAACGTGTTACTCACAATGCCTGTCAGTGGTTTTAATATTAAAAATGAATGACACTGATTATATCGATACATCAGCGCCTGTCAAGGGGTGGGATATATTACGCAGTAAGAGAACAGTCAGTTCTTGCTGGCAGCTGGAAAAATGGACAAGCAAAAAGATCTCAGTGACTTTGACAAGGACCAATTTAGATGGTTAGATGACAGAGCATCTCCAAAACGGTGGATCTTGTGAGGTGTTCCTAGTATGCAGTGGTTAGTATCTACCAAAAGTGGTACAAAGAGGGACAAATGGAAAACTGGCAACAGGGTCATTCATGCCCAAGGCTCATGATTCCACAGAAGAGCTACTCCTGAAAAAGTTCATGCAGACTATGGTAGAAGGGTGTCATAGCTCAAAATTACAGGCAGGTTTAAGCCAGATGTATGAAACAAAGCAATGCATGTTTTTTTTTTTTGTTAACAGTGCCACTTAGAACATTGTGAGACATTTTTAATTTTGTTCTAAAAATATCCTTGATATTCAGACCAGGTCAGTACACAGTATGCAGATTTTAGCCAGTAAACATCTGTGGAAAATCAATTAACCAGTAAAAAATATTAGCTCTGTACATAATGTTTTGACAACAGTTTAGTTCCAAACACCCACAAAACACTGTTACTGAGTTTGCTTTCATGTTTGCTTCAGCGTTAGGAGCAGTCTAAACTTACGAGAAGAAAAAGTTTAGCTACTAGTTATTTTTATTATTGTTATTTTTATGTTTGTGTTGCAGACTTTTTCAGTAAAGAGCTCTGCAACTCTTTAGAGGTGCTGCAGATGTTTTCTGCTATTCTCTGTTTCTAACAACTGAAATCCAGTCAGTGACATCTCGCAGTGCATCTAACATTAAAGACAGCATCGATTTTTATCTCACAAAATTGGTCCCACCCCTCGGACATCAAAACATGACCGGATAATTACTGTCACAACTATGTTTGTAATTACTGTAACCTAATGTGTAAGGCCTTCAGTCCAGCTCCCAAACCAGCGCTTGGCTTTATCTACACAGGCACAGTGAGAAAAAAGCCTGACTGGACGGTTCTCTGTTGGGCATTTCAAAACTTTAGCCCCTTTGTTTTGAACCAAAAATGATATTAAACAATTAATTCATTCATTTTCTGGGCTGTTTATCCTAACCAGGGTCACTGCTGGGTGTGGAAACCTGTTCTGGTGCTCACAGGGTGCGAGGCTGAGAAACACCCTCGACAGCTTTTTTCACTCTGTACTGAAAATGTAACACATAATGGTGCAAAAACTGCAGAATATATTGCATTGTATGTTATAGGCATTACTATTCCCTCATATATTCTAAGTCAAAATTGCGACTTCGTAAGGACTGCTTGTTGTTGAATGCTATTAAGTAGAGAACCTTGAATTTGGGAGTTTATTTATGATGTCTGAATGCTTCAACAGCCCATGTTAACAGTGGAACCAGTTGATTTGCATATCAGGGAGGAGCACTAAGGCAAGCAATTTACTGCCATCAATTTCAGATGATGAGAAATGAAATTACTTGCCATATGGAAAAGTAAACGATCAATCTTCTGCAAATGTGAAAGATGCTCTGTGTATATGGTGTACTGACATATACTGAGGTACACAGTGCTCTGGAGGCACATTTTCTCTGCTGTTGTCTGCAAGAGAGCTTCTCAGTTTACCACATGGAGCTTCCTGTCATTTCCACTGGGTGTGCGGAAAAGGCAAACTTCATCTTTGGGTATGTGAGCAGGTTCACTGGAACTGGTCAAGCTGAAAGCTTTGTTTTTTTGTTAAAAGTGTGTTTTGTTGTGATAAACCACATATTGACCACGTGTCTTGGATCAGAGTAAGGAGATCAATTATTACCCAAACTGGTGGCTCAACTTCTTTGAGAGCAATGCTTCTGTTTTTCAAAACATAGCATCTTGTTTTTGTTTAGTGTTTGCATCCTGATCTGCCTTTTAGATTAAGATCCGCCCACTTTCTGGAGGGGGCAATGGCGAATTATACAGAGGGAGCAAAGCACTGATTCAACCTTCAGGATTAGAGGACGTTAGAGAGAGAGAGAGGGTGAGAGAGAGAGGGAGGGAGAGAGAGGCAAGAAGAGAGGGAGGGAGAGAGAGGCAGGAAGAGAGGGAGAGAAGTGAGTGAGAGTGAGAAAGAGAGTGTGAGACAAAGAGAAAGTAAGAGAGAGATGACAAAGGGGGAGAGAAAGAGGAGAGAGTGAGTTAGAGAAGGAGAGAGAGAATTTGAGTGAGAGAGAGAGGGAGAGAGAGAATGAGAGAGAGTGAGAGGGGAGAGCGAGAAAGAGAGAGAGAGGGAGAGAGAGAAAAGAGAGAGAGAGAGGAAGAGAGAGAAAGAGAGAGAGTGAGACGGGAGAGAGAGAAAGAGAGAGAGTGAGAGAGGGAGAGAGAGAAAGAGTGAGAGTGAGAGAGGGAGAGAGAGAAAGAGAGATGACAAAGGGGAGAGAAAGAGGAGAGAGTGAGTGAGAGAGGGAGAGAGAGAGAAAGTGAGAAAGAGCAATGAAAAAGGAGGAGAGAAAGAGAGAGGACAGAGTGAGAGAGAGTGAGAGAGAGAGAGAGAGAGAGAGGAGAGATAGAGAGAGAGGAGAGAGATGCTGCCAGCTACTGTTCTGAGGAGTCACTGCAGTGTGCACATACTCACACACACTCACACACGCAAGGAAACGCAGCAGGAGCAGCTGCCTGTACGCTAACGCTCAGCGTCATGGCAACTAACGTCATGCAAGGCAAAGGTCACGACTTACGGGATGGAGGAGTGTCCGGCACTGGACGGGCCGGGCTGGGCGAAGCAGCCGGACACGAAGGAGCCCATGATGGGGTCAATCAACTGCTGCTGGAGGAGCAGGAGGAGCCGAGCAGGAGGAAGTGGAGGAGAGAGCAGAGGTGAAGGTAAAGTCTCCTGCTAATAACTCCATGCACCATGTGATCACTCCCTCAGCGCCCTGCTCTGACCTACATGAAGGCAACAGAGAGGCCACGGGCACCCAGGTAGCTGGATTTTTTTGCTTCGTTCATCAGGACGGCGCCTCGGACGCCTCAGCCTGATACGGCTGGACGGGCGGCGCGCCTCCTGCCTCACACTCCATCTGCGGGCCGGACGGAGAGAGAGAGGGGGGCTGGGCCGCATGGCCCCTCCTTACAGAAGAGAGAGAAAGAAAAAAAGAGAAGGGGGGTGGTGATGCTGAAGCAGTGAATGGAGGGGATTGTGCTGGCCAAGAGACCGTGATGTCAGCAGGGGCTTTATTTACGTCCGACACGCTGTAGGGAAGCAATCAAGAGCCTGCCTAGGTGCAGCCTGGGCAGTCTGCTGCTGGAGCTATAAATAAAACACCGGCTCCGCTCCTCGGCTCGCACGACCTGACCATGAGGAAAGGCGCCACATTTAAGCTGCAGTTAAGCCACGTTTATGTTTCATTAATATATGAGAGAAGGCACGCTTTAGCCTCCTAGTACAAATAGGCTACAATCCATCTGCTTAAGCTGCGCATGCTTGTTACTGTTCAACAAGGCTGCTGTGCTAAACAGACCATTCAGTTCACATTAGGGCTGAGTCATATGACAAACACATCACTATGCTTAAAGCTGAACCACACGACATCTATAGCAGAACATCTTTGTCACACTATGACACTGATTTTTAGTTCTAGTGGTACTGTATGTAATTTCTTGGGTGTTTGCAAAAACCTATCACAATACAAACTAAATAACAATCAACAGCCAGTTTCCTTACTCTAAATCTGTTTCCGTAGCCCTTTCGTGCCTAGGAGTTAGGGCTACACGGCCCTCCAAGCAGAGATCTGGTTTTCAAATCAGTATTTCAGATTTGTAGGTGAAAAATTAGTCTGTTTAAATAACATCAAATAAAGCGCCGCCTTAAACTGCAGCGGACAATTATGGACAATTACTTACGCACAATGTTACAACATTTTTGGTACAGCCGCTGCCCGACAATTTTAATGCAGAGTGAATGCTTATGATACTTAAGCAATAAAACGGCAACAGAAATCAGCTGATTCTGATCTTTTTGTGCATGGAAATATGAACAGAACCAGAGCATGAATCAGAAATATTTGCTTCATTTCCTTCCAGGCCTAGAAGAAAGGGGAAAAAAACAACATTATTGTGAGCTCCTGCTCTAGGACAGGCTGACCCGGGTTCAACCAAAGCACGAGGAACTACAGCGGGGGCTCCGAAGGCCTCCCTCACTCCACTCATCCAGTAAAGCATGTAAGCCCTTCTGAGGGGGTTCATATCCGCAGCAGTCGAGCTGACCTTTAATCCATAATGCTCTGAGGAATTTCCCTCAGCTCCAATAGTCTAATCATGTACAGTTCAAACACGGCCCAGCTGCTGGCCGCTCTGGACTGTAGTGCTGACCCACCGGGCCTGCAGGATGAGCACGAGCCCACAGGCGGCGGCAGCAGAGGAGCTATGTTCTTTCTGCTATAGGACAATCTTTGTTACTGTAAAAATAGAGGCGTACTCTCAACCGATCTTCTTTATATATAGACTACTCTGGACAAAATACAGCAAGGGCTAAATAAACAAAGACTACATAAAGAAGCCTTACGTACAAACTGTGCTTTGGTCAAGCTGTACAGCCTTTGGAATTCTCATAAAACCTACCACAGCACAGTGGCTAAAACAATAGTTTGATATATTGGGTGCTGGTCAAGCTTTTAGCAAAAAGAGATTTAAAAAATAACAAAAAGCGCCCTTTTACTGTTGATAGGCAAGACATGTTCATGAAGATATCATAATATGACATGGGTGATTAAAAAACTAAATTAATTATCAACATGATCATTTCTCTGCTCCATAATTTCGCCACATTTAAACACCTTAATGGCAACACTGTTTGTGTGGTGCACATTAATCCAACATTAATATTATTTATGAACGGAAATGAACCTACTAACTGAATCCACCGCATCATTACTCAAGTTGATCTGACTTGACATGAGCCTGTCTATCAGCAACTAAAACCTTTGAGCCTTTTTTTTACAGTTCAAACATGCAAACCCAGAAGATCCTTCCTTCCTATTGAAAATCAACTAAACACAGGAAAGCACTTTCTGGATCTTCAGGATCTCAGTTTAGCTGTGGCAGAAGTCAGCTAAGCAATTCCAGTGAAAAAAATTATATCAAGCAAATAATTAGTGGAAGAGCAATTGCTGCTTTTTTTCTTGAGGAATGTAATTTCTTGCTCCTTTTCATGTTGAAAGGTTAGGGTCTCCATCAGTGTGACCAGAAAATCTGGTATTTTGAAAGCAGTTCATATTAATATCCAGCAGATGGCACCATTTCATCAAACATGAATTCATGACATTCTGCCTCAGCTCCATTCAAATTAGTTTCTCAGCTTTGACTAACCCATACAGAACAGGACACTATACAGAACAGAATCTATACAGAACAGAACACTACGGTAACCAACCATTCACTTGTCTAAACATGTTCAAAACAAGTTTAACAGGTTCAGCTTGGGGGGGGACGAAATATCCAAGCTGGGAACCAATCTCAGCAACAGCGCTGACCCCCTTGTACACAAACTACACTAGCGTTTCGGGCTGGGACAACAAGACAAATCAATAAACTGGAACTAAACGATCATCAGATAGCAATATCTTCATTATTATTTACTTGTTTTACAGTCAGTATCTCTAGGACAGGTCACATTTTTACCAGAGGAGGGCAACAAAGTCCAAGGTCTTTTCACGCAACTTTAAAGGCTGAAAAAAGCAACATTCAAAAGTTCTGAAAACATACACATCAACACAAATGCTTTTACATCATAGTTCATTGTTGCTCACGGGCTCCTTTAGAGCTCCAAGCTGAAACTGAGCCACGAAATCTCACACACACATACTGCGCCTGTTTGAAACGTTTGATCTGGGAGATGCTGTTTAATGTTTAGAATGAACTAATACTCTGTGTCACACTGGCTCAAAGAAGAATGATGACTTTGTCACCGTAAAAATTCTTCTCTTCTTTTTCTTTGCATATTTCATTAAAAAAAACAAAGTGATTATTTCTGTAAGCTACAAATCACATTCGCCTTTCCACTGTAGATCTCAGTGTGAGAAAAACAAATATAAATATTTACTCAATAAATATTTAGGAAAGAATGAAAAGAATAAAAATAAAAAGTATTTTCACTGATATTTTAACCCCCTGACAGTAACCTACTCACAATAAAATGGTAGCAAAAAATTTACTACAGAAAGATTCCACTTTTGGATTTCATGGCTAATAATTAGTAAGTCAGCTTGTTCCAAGCCCTACTAGCTGCATATTTTCTGTTCTGGCAGTGTGTAATACATCTAATGCTGACAAGTCATCCAAAAGCCACATGTCAGAATTTATTTTCTAATTTTATCGCTGCAGTGAATGTTGAGTGACAGGTCCCAAAATGAGACAGGCTTTTTTGGGTGGATGACTGACAGGCAGGCTCTGTGTCCTAGGAACAGTATTTTCATCATCTTTAAGGGGAAGGCAGGCACAAAAAATTTGTACGTTATTTCTTTGGAGAGAGTAAACTAGACCACCAACCACAAAGAAAAAACTCCACTGACTGGGCATCATTAACCTTTAAAGGTTGCTGGTGACAACAGCAAACAGGCCTGTTGTTACTTCATGTGAATTAAGCCTCACTCGTCGCTCACTGAAAGAAGTGAAGAAGTTCCGTCGAAGGTGCAGATTCTAAATTTTCAACTGATATGACGCTGGTGTTTTTAAAAAGGGGAGGAGATGATTTTATTATGGTCTGAATTTGATGAGAAGTCTTGGTTGTCAAAGAGCAAAATTATCTTTTACATTTTTGACATTTTATTGTTTGGTAGAGCAAAAACAGAAAGTGCAGACACAGATCTGTTGAAAATGCAAATGTTGTAAATGTTGTAAATGTAATTAATTACGTAACTATAGTTAACTGTCAAGCAAAATCTAATGTCAAGCAAAATGGCAGTAGTGACTAGAGTAAGAGTTAATGGTCTCTCGGAAAACCTCTTATTAAGGTTCTACACTTAAAAAAAATGTATTAACTCCATCATTGAGACATTTTATATCAAATCACTTGTGTTTGCAAAAGTGGGGGAAAGTGTGCAACATCTAATTGCAGTGAGCTGCTGTCTCCCTAAACTCATTCGCTAAAATGCATAAGAATGTGGAAAACGGCAAAGCTGCAAACTTCAGAGATGATGCCGATCATTAAAAATCTAACAGAAGCTACTTCATATGCAATCCATCAAAAGCTGGAACACATGCTCAAATCAGATTTCTTCAGTGGACCTGGCATCCTCGAAAATTCTTTAGAAATGTTTGAAAACAAAGGTATTTTTTTGCAGGAAACCAATATTTATGTTTACATGATAATCAGATCTGTTTACCTCATGACCACTTTGTGTTTAAAAAATAGGTACCAATGAGCATGATGTGATCTGTATAATGCTAAAAGAAGGCCTTGCTGGTACTGTTAGTAGCATTAGTTATTTGGATTGACATAATTGTTATTAATACACTGATTTCTCAGCTCCTCACTCCAACATCACCTGAATGACACATAGCTCAGCTACGTCTGTGTGGTTCTGGACTACAAGCAGAATTAAATCAATACAAGTAAATTTCCTACCTCAGGCAGCCCTGTAGCCAGTCCTTTGTGTCCATCACGCCATTGACCAGCGCTCCTTCACCTTGTCCTATGATGAAGCCCACTGGTTCGCTGCCTGCATCTAAAAAGGAAGAAGTGACCTCCAAGGCGGCTTTCCCACTCTTTCCGGTGGCGGTGACGCTGAGCACTTCCTGTCTGCAGCCCAGTTCAGCATCCGACGGCAGGAACAGGCCGCTCTCCTTAAGTCGCTGCTGGATCATGGGTGTGAGGGGCATCTCCAGAGACAAGTGTTGTTCCACATCCAGCTGGGGCCGCGACGGCTCTGGCTGAGCGTCCGTCTCATCTGCAGAAGACGAAAGTGCGTCCAGTGAGTCGATGCTGCTGTAGAGCGTCCCACAAAGTCGATCCGACTCCAGGATGCTCTCAAACTGCCTACTGAAGACATCTGTGGTCTCTTCACTATCACTGGCCTTTCCCTCCACACTCCTGCAGGACGCAAAGAAACGAGTGGTAAACAGAGGTGTAAAAAAAAACCTGCATAATTGCATCATGTTTGATTTGATTCCACGTGAACTACATTAATTTTGGATTATAACGATATTCAATAGGTGCTCATTTTATCTGGCCAAAATACAATCATCTGCCTATTTTACAACAAAAACATGGTGTATTATGTTTAAATGCCTGTGGTGGGCCTGTCAAGAGTATGGAATTTACACTGATTATTTATTTCCAAAATAATTGTGACAACAATTTTTACGTTCATTGTACATAGCTAATAAAGTACAAGCCTAAAGGAGCCAGACTGGCTGAACATCTTGCCTCCTACCTGTCTATACTCGTCTCCCCTTAGCAAGAGCTCAATAAGCAAACTACACATACAGTGATATCAGAAACAATTCATAATTAATTTTACTGCATTTGCAAATCTACAAAAAAAATGATCTAAAAAAACGCATTGGTAATTCAGGTAGATGAAGTCCCACCTTTCTACATTTTATAAATGTGTCTGTAACGGCTTTATCTGTGAATTATTAAATGTTTAGAAATATCGAATGATCAAAAATTTCAAATGTGGGCACAGGTCCTTAACTCGCATATTATTGTATCCCTAAAACAAACATTAGTCACTGTTATGTTACATCACCTTTCAAAACTTTTGCTGACCCAAGGCGTGTCTCAATAAAGATCAATTTTGCTTTCTTTTAACCGAGACGCATGAAGAAAACACACTTAATTCACATTCTGTTTGTTGAGAAGTAAACATACAGATAAGATAACTTTAGGAAGTAGCTGTCATCGCCTTTAAAATTGCAAACAGGGTAGCAGGGGGTGCTGGAGCCATAGGTCATAGGGTGAAAGATGGAGAAACGTCTTGAACACTCAGATAAATCAGGCCTATATAGTGATCAATAATTGAAAGTCTGATTAGCACTAAATTGCAGTTACAAGTTAGTGCTGCCTCCCCTTGCATAACCTTTTAAAATAAACTTCCTTTTTTAATGAGCGAATCTTTGTTTTAACATGACAATCAGTTCTTTTTTATAAGCCAACATTCATCTGTTCTCTTTCTGACCATCTAGGTCGGCTATCTAGAGGAAGCTTTAAAAGGACAACTCTTGTTATTAACACAATTTTCTCACTCCTCCTACCTTATACTTGCAGTCTAAGCACAGTTTCCTCTATCAGGCTCTCATTTCTGGAATACGGCTATTGTTTAAAGTGGAATTGCGACTGAGCATTACAAGCATCAAGGAGCAGTGCGGTGGTGTGGCAAAGCGCTGCGGGAAGACTTGCCAGGCAACACAGACTTGTTTGCATTTTTTATGTTTAGTTTGAAGTTAATAGCCACTGCTTTACTGAGGCTTGCACCTAACCAATAAGCTCAGTGCTTTGAGGAACATTCAACAGTCATTTCTATTTAAAACTACTAAACTTCATGGTCATCATTATACATTAGTTCATTTAACAACATGGCCAAAAATATCACCAAAGCACATTTTTTCGGATCATTTACCACTGGTTATTATTATTAGATTTTTTATGGAAGGGTTGACACATGTATAAAAATATCTTGAAAATTTTGAACCTAAACAAAAATATGTCAATTTACTGAATAAATAACTTTACATGCTCTGTTTGGTGAGTAAATGGTATCAGCGATGTGAACTAAAGAAAGTTCAATCGAGGAACAGCACAGCATAATCGTTTCATTGAAACGATTGAAAAAAAATTACTATTATTATTCCTATTATTTGAATGCCCTGGTCTGAGTTAATGCAATGCTGGACACACATCATACTTTCGCACTGTGTCCACATATATAAACGCTCACCCAAGTATGCTTTGACCCATTAAAATCTTCACCATTTTTAATCATTTGTTTAAAAGAAGGACAGCGGGCTGCATCTGCATATAGTTGGCTGCTGTACTTATACAGTAGATGCCAAGATGCCTTGGCGTCTTTTTAGCTAGGAAGATTTTTTACAAAGGATAGTATGTAGGGGTGTTTTTCCGATAACGATAATTTGACAATATTTAAAAAATTCCAAAAACTTGTCTCATTTTGTACTTGCTTTCTGTACTGAATACACTAATTCAATGGTACATAAGGTACATAAGGAACAACACAACAACACATCAACAATAATGCTTGAAAAAAAAACAGGTCTTGATGAATTTATTAAATCTGGCATAAAAACAATAACTATGTGAACACTGAAATCAGGCAGTGCAACTAAGCAGTTTTTTTCTTACCACAACTGAATTCAGACATTCAACATTCCTGCTTTTATGTTAATTATTTGGCATTAAAAAGCAACAATTAAAAATATGCCATCTGACAAACACAATTCACTCCCTTACATATGGAAGACCAAAAGTCAG
>JBBJLS010067104.1:0-12655 GCA_037577275.1 Bryconaethiops microstoma
CTCTGTATTTTCTCTACCCCTGTCTGATTTGGCTTAATTTTAAATCAAATGAATGAATAAATAAATAAAATGCTCAGGTAACAAGAGGGGCATATACTGTCAAGCCCCACTTGGCAAAGCAAAGGTGTCTGGCGCATCAAGACACCCAGCTTCACTTTCTGCTTGCTAAGATGCCGGACACGACAGAAAAGAAACAAAAAAAAGAAGAAAAATATGGTTCTCTCATTATATCTCCTCAATTTGAGTATAATTAGCTTATTTTATTGACCTATATTGCTCCTACTCTTAGGAAGGTGTTTTTCCTTTTGAGTCTTGATACATCTTGTGTTCATTTCTCTCAGTCTTTCTTTCTCTTGCTTTTCGGATGTTCTTCTTTTGCAGACTAGGCTCCCCTCTGTGTGTTTTCTTGCCAGTTGCACTGGTTTGACTTAGATTAAGAGATGTGGCTTTGGTGAAACTGCTTTGTAATAACATTTATAGTAAAATGTGCTTTGCAAATAAAGCTGAAGTGAAATGAACTGAAAATTCAAGTCATTATTGGAAATAATAGTTTGGTTTTTCGCTTCACTTTTTCCACTCCTAACTTTTATGTCTTTTTTTCTCTCTCTCTTAAAGAACTTTGAGAGTCAGTGAAGGGCTAAGAATATCAAGTTCAACACAGGCATGCAAAATGAGATGTAGCCACATAAATGGCGTCTGAACTTGTGCATATGCCCCCAAGCATGCCCTCTTCTATATTTATTCAAATTCCAGTTACAGACCATCTTGAAGCTACATTAGGCATGTCAGTTACTGAATGGAGTTCATTTGCCTCCTCTGGTTTGGCATATGTTGATGTAATCCCCACATCAGCACATGTGTTTCACTTCACAGGGCTCTTCACAGAGCGCTACGGGCCAAAGGCAACCACAGTTGTTTTATTTCAGATGAGTTAACCTTTTTATTTTTTGTCTCAAGCTACATTGCTGATGCAGCTTCTTGGCTTTAGCAACCTCAAATATTTCACATGTTGCCAAGGAGTAGGATTAAAGAGTGCCAAAACAAAAAATAGGGCTTCCAAAGATGTTTTTCTTCCAAGGGAGCGCAAGGCATGGACTACCCTTGCCATTCTTTATCCGTGACATTTTGTTTAATTCTGTTTCTTTTGGTTGGACACCCCGGGCTTTCCCTAACAGGAAACACTTAAAGCCGGAACTCCAACCTTGCATCTTGAGTCCTACTGATTTGGAAGAGCAGATCACTTCTATTCCTCAAGGTAGTGGAGACCACTCAATGTACCGTTTGTTGAGTACGATCACAATATTGAGATCCTTCCATTAAATAGGTCACAGAGAAGTGAGCCCTCTAATCAATCACATGCTTTCTTACTGTGCTCTGTGAACATTGTGGCCAATTGCAGTTCCAGGTGGGTCTTAATATGTGTGTTTGAAGAATTACAGTATTCACGAAGTCCAACAAAACCATATGAAAGCAGTTCTGTCCGGTCTTTAGCCATGACACAATCAGGATTAACAATATGTGACCAATATATGGAAAGGCATATCACAATTGCAATATATAGTAATATAATCACAATACCATTTTGTCCATAATGCATCACCCAATTTTGGGTCTTTATGTTATTAAAGACTCCAGATTTTCTTAATGTATATTGCATTCTTGACCGCAACTTCCTAGACTTCTGATTTCTATATGTTTTTATTTGAATAGTGGTTTCAGTTCATGGGAAAGTCCATCTCTGACCTGTCTACCACTTCAAGTTGCTGGACTTTACTAAGTGGGCAAACAAACACTTGACCATTTTGCTTTCTTTTCATCATCACTGGGGGAGTTATGGTACCGTGATAAAGGAATGTTATTTCAGCGCTGACCACAGAGACCAAGGGCTTTTCTAAATCCCACAAGGGCCACTGCTGAGAAGCCCTTGACCAAGGTGCTTAACCTCAATTTAGGTTCGGGCACAAGACAGATGCATAAAGCATACAAGGAATGTGAACCATGTCAGTTCTGTGGAACTAGTGCACACTCAGAAAGGCATTAATTCGACGAAATTAGAAATGTGCTGCTACACTGTAAACATGCATACGTTACCAGAACTCAAACCAATCAGGTGCCTTGACATTTTTAAGTTGAAAAGTAAAGTCAGAGGGTTGTAGAACTCACAGGTTTAAGGTTAATTGAAGAGAGACATTTTAATTTCATAAATAGTAAAATTATGATGAGAAAAGTGACACAGTAATTCCCCATCCCTCAGTGTAATTAAGGCAATGTAATTAAACCCTTAAAGGACTAATATTATACATCTGTCTTTTATTTTATTACGTCCCCACAGGTCCACTAATTATATTCATGTGGCTTTATGTACCAAATACAGTACAAACTCACTTTACAAGACCATTTTCCAACCTCCTTTTATGTAAATGATCATTGCTCCAATTGTCTGCCCTGTACTTGTGCTTTATTTAAAACGCAGTTTGGGCTTAAACACTCCTTCTTGCTTTGGCATGAATGACCATGATATGAGTGTTAGCATAGGTGTATATTCTATATGTAAAGGCATGGTTTTTGTGGCATGATGGAAACAGTGAATTCAAAGGGGGATGTAATTGCAGCTTAGTTTCTAAAAATATGTGGATTGTATGGAGTGAGAAGTGAATGGTATGTCTTGAAAGTGTTCACACATTGAACCCATTATAAAGCTTGGTTCACTTAAACACTTTGTTACTTTAAATTAAGTACCATCAACTCCAAAGATAACTTTTGAATGGACATTAAAGCACTTAAAATATTTAATCTTAAACATAAAAACCTAAATCTGGATTAGTATTGCTCTTGTAGGCACACAATAAAAAACATACCAAGTATGTCCTGTTAATTAAAGCTCAATTGTCCACTAACTGCCTGTTGCATTTTGCCAATAATCTTTCAAAGTACACTGGGTGGACTTAATCTAAAGTTACCCTTTGTATTGAATGATGATCTAGCGTCATACCCCTCAGATTGACACTAATCATGGTAGGCTTTGGTGTGGCTCACGTGTAGCTGATCCAGAGTGTCTTATGTTATTTGTAAGGTTTTCTGTGGAAATTATACACCTTTTTCAGTACTTTTAGTTTTGAGTTTGTACCTAAATTTTATTTCTGCGTATTTGTGTGCTCTGTAAAACCCGGAGACGTCTTGTCTGCATACATATATACGGCTGAGATGACAACAAAGTTTACTTTGACATTGAATTTGACATTTGAGTAAGTTGACCTGTAAGCTGAATGTGATTAAATACACCAGTTGTGCTTGTATACTTTTTTACCTAACCAAAACAGCTAGGAATGATGGGAAGCTACTCCTTCCAGCTGGCTTTAGGTCTAGTAATATGCCATCAGATGTAAGATCTTTCTAATGTAAAACTGCATGTAGGACTCCACTAAACAGTTAACCAAATAGTTAGCAAATTCAAGAACTTGAAATGGTTATTTTCAATGCACTCAGTATGTTTAGTATACCTGCTGAATGTATTATTTGTCTTTGTAACTCAATCTTATTCCTGAATTTCATCACTGAGGTTTACAAAATATTGGACAAAATGGTATGTCTTCATGAAGCTCTGTGGAAGAACATCTGAAATGACTGCACATTTTCCTCGAAAGGCAAAGTTTGTTTCCACTGGACTCCATGTTTCCCTGTGATTGTTTGAGAGATTGTTTAATATGATTGCTTAATAGAAAATAGCTAAAATAATGAATCACGGTTAATCACTTTATTTTGTGTGGTTAAACACAGTTAATTGCATTTGTCTTCTTTCCTAATATTTGACCCTGATGAAATTTTGATTCCATTAAAAAAGACGTGCGATGTGGTATAGCTATATGAGTAGACAATAAGTTTTATCAGAGAACATTTATTACTTTCAATATCATTATTCCTCTCATGTGAACGCGGGCTTCGCATGAAACTGAACAAAAGAATGTGCTAAACAAAAGAAGAGGCTCAGCACTTCATCTGCAGTTTTTTTTTAAGCAGCTTTCTGCCTCAGACATCATTAGGTTTTTACACTTTATACTGAAATTCTTCCCTAAGGGTTATTTTTTTATGTTTTAAGTCAACATAGTGTGTGTAGTTGACAAGTTGGTAGGTAAGAAGTTCAGTTACTGATACAGATCTGTTTGTGTCAATTACGTTTTTTGATGGTCAGTTTTCCAACCAAGTAATAATAACAGTACATTGGTCACCTGCTCCACTCTTACAAATACAGATCCAAAAAATGGGCCCATTAAACAATGCCATAAAAGAACCCGTTTGGTTCCATTAAGAACCTTTCAGTGGAGAATTCTTTAAGGAACTTTTTTTGTAAATGAGAGTGTGGAAAACCTTTTTAAAGTGTAAAAACTTCCTCGTAGTACAGTTTCAAGATTTTTTCTGTAAATGTATGTCCAAGTCAGGAACTATTTAGACTTCTTTTTTCTTAAGCCTGAACATAATGGCCTCTTAAACAATTTACTTCATCGGAACAGTTGTTTTGTGTTCTTTCAAAGCAGACAAAATACACAAGGTATTTTTGCTTCTTCTTATTAACCCCATTCTGAGACCTCCATAAATAAGTCACTTGCAAAGCCAAGATCTCACCAGTGCCCATTTCTGCACTTCCATATGCTCTGTTTGCTTGGGTTAATTAACAGTCGCCCACATTTACCACTGTTCTGGGTCTGATTAGTCTGGACTCATTAAACTGTCTGACCTCTGGCTCTGTAGCAGGGACAGCGAAGTACATTCTTTTAGTAACAAGAAATAAAAGGGATCATTGGCTTGTTATCAAAGAAGCTAACTGATCTTTTGGGTTAAAGGAGTTTCTGGGCCTCTGAGAAGAATAAAATCCATTCTGTGAGCTACATTCAAATATGGTGGCAGCAAAAATACTGAATATGAGAGTTCCAAACTTGCTTCTACTCTCTTTTACTTCCTCTTGAAACATATATTTAAACAGTGGGGAATGAGTTATTAGCATGCTAGCGTCACTTATAATAAATACAGTCTCAGGTAGTTTCCACTTTGGTGAAGGCAAACGTCAGTGGAATGTCCCACTAATGCCTTTCTAAGAGTGAGCTTGACATTGAGGGGCAGGCTACAAGAATGTGTGGCGTGTTTTAGGAAGTTTTACCAATGTAGTAAACCACATCCAACAGAGTGGAGGTGTACCAGAGGCCAGAGCCAGGTCGGAGGAAGCAGCAGTGGGGCGACAGACTAGCTGTGCTCCAGCTGGAGCCAGAGAAGGTGGGTGCTTGGTAGAACTGGCCTGTGAAGGCTCCACATTTGTGTTATATAATGCAAAGTGAAATGGTCTACCAGTGGTATTTTGTCACATTACTGTCACATGAAAACTGGAGAAAATACTGCTGGCAACCAAGATGTTGTTTGTTCTTTTTAGTGAAATGAACAAACAGTCTGTCTGGTCCGGTTTCAAAAAGAAACAGCTCAATCAAACATTTTAATATGCCCTCAACATTGCCCTCTGCTGTATGAGGATTACACATGGTGAATTATATTAGTTTTAAATATTAATTGCGAGCTATTAGATGAAGTCAATGCTAGCAATATTAGCATTATGGCTAATGTGATTATAGTCCTTGAGTGCTGTGTGTGCTGCACTGTGAAAGCTTAGCATTCCTGTTGTTTTTCTGCCAAAAGATGTCAAGGAACTTATTATTAAATCTCAAATTAAGACACATAATTGAAGGCTGACAATTGGGTTGGGGCAGCACCACAGCTGGGAACAGAACGTGGGCCGTTTTATGTGGGCAAGCTGCTCTGGTAGTGTTGTGAATAGTGGCACGAATTGAGCAGTGACACCTCATCTAGATCTGTTTTGGGTGATAAAGATTCCTGAGGACAGAAGAAAGCCTGTGGTGAATTAAGCACTGGTGCCACCATTTAGCTGGGGCTCCACGTCTGACCCACTTAAACAATGCTCACTGTGTGAGTAAAATTCTTATGACTGTGTTTTATAGCAAGGCAGGAGTCTAGTTGGAGCATGTCCGATATGCGTGTGTGTGTGTGTGTGTGTGTGTGTGTGTGTGTGTGTGTGTGTGTGTGTCAGCCTGACTATGTTCACCTTACCCTTCAATACATAGGTGTTTCTCTAACTATTTGTGTCATTATGCACTTCTATTTAACACAAACTGATCTGCCATCATAGTGTATAACTGTCATAACATTTTGTTTACTAGAAATGAAAAAACACGACAATGCAAACTTTGCAAACCTAGCAATTTAAAATATACACTGAATGGTTAAGACAAACATTGCTGTTATACATATATAGAATGCCTCAATGCATCGGAAATTGAAAGTTTTTAAAAGTGTCATTATTTCATTAAGATTTCTCACTAATATCCCATTGACATGAGCTAAGAAACCTGTCAGAAGCGCAGATTGTAACCTTCAGGTCAATACCACTAGTTTGTAAATAGTTTTATGGCATTATGTCTCATTAAACATACATTTTTGCCATGTGTTTATCATTTGCTGGCACTGAGATAAATGGAACAAAGTCAAAAGACTTAAACCCACTAATTAAATGCAAATCAAACAAATCGCTAACTTTGCAATTAAATACGCAACTGGAATATGTTCACTGGGTGCTGGGAGGGTCTGTACCAGATTCTTATTGCATATAAGTCATTTTTAGTGCCATATTGGCTGTGAATTAGCATAGCCTACATTCACTTTTCAAAAACAATTCAACCCTAGCCAAACAACTCTTTAACACCAGGGTAAAAGCTTTTTAAGAGCCTTTTAAACTGCTGCTGCAGCCAAACAAATTCTAGCTTACTGTTGTCATACTGTGATGTTTTCAGTCTCAAACATCTGAAGTTGCTTGTTAGATGGCAGCAAGAAGCTCCTAGTCTGAAAAGTCAGAGCACTCAGTTTTCAAGAATACTGACTCCCTTGCATGCTAAAGTTTTCTGACTGGATAAGGGATCCTCAAGTAAACTCCCTCTGAATTATTGGGATTAGAAAGACGGTTGAGAATAAAGAAATAAACCAATGACTTTTTTTTTTAATTCACTTACATGAAATAAGCGGCAAGGACCCTGGCTTTTAGACTTATAGTCATATGCAGGTTTGAACGTCCTCAGTTGAATGTTTTGTTAAGGTTCTAAGTCACTGGTCACCAACTCTTTTTCTGCAGATCTTCCTTCCTGAGAGCCACAGTCTGTAACACCTACTAATAAACTAACTGGTTAATAAACTTCTTCAGAAGTCCCTTATTGGCTGAAGCATTAAGTAAGGGGGAGGTGGCAGCAGGTTAGATCCATGTTGGAGCAAAGCAGAAGAGTAGATCTCTAAGAGGAGAGTAGGTGACCACAGCAGGTGCTACAACATTCTACACCGGTTGCATCGCATGTTGCATCGCATGTTTCCCAACATATTCAATTCAGCTCATAAACCACAAAAGTAAATTAAAATGTGTGTTCTTTGCAGAGAAAGAAGAAACTCAACAAGACATCATCTGGCCAAGGGCTGACACCTCTGCCCATGACTGTAAATATTGTTCAAGTTAAGATGGATCCGAAAAACATGGCATCAGTAAAGTTCTATTGATCAACCAACAAGGTTTCTTTCCATGATGGGCGACGGTAGGGGGAGGTGAAATATTGTGATTGTTTTTCTTGTTTTTGCCCAGCCACTGGTGCTCAGTGTCATAACCAAAAATCTGAAGATGTTGTGTAATATACAAAAGTGTTTTTTGAGGGAAGAGTAGAAGAATTTTAACTTTTAGATGTTTATAAAAAAAACAATGCTTAATATTATCAGGGATAACTACCAAGATATCAAAGGGGGGTTTATTTTGATTTTAGGCCGGCTTTAATGTGGCACTGCGGGTTTTTTACTGAAGTCAAAATACCTCAACAAGAGCACTGCAAGTTCCAGCCAAAAACTCGAACCACTGCTTCAAAAACACCACAGCTGCTGCTTGCAGAGTTCAGTACACTAATAACCAGCTGCGGTGCTATATAGGAAAACCTGTTAAACCCTTTTACCCTTTTTATGTGCAAAATATGTCAGCACATAATTAAGCATTAGAAATATGTGACACACTATTGAAGTATACCTTTATAAATACAATATGTGTATTAAAATGATCTGACTGTGAATAATTTGAAAATACCTTCTTATTTAGTTGTACGCTGGGGTTGAGGAGGAGTGAGACAGAGATAAGGAGTTAAATGAGCTGCGCAAAGGCAAACACAACACAGCCCTGCTCAGCACAGTCATGTGTACACAGGAGTTCACTTGGGGTTTTGGACAAGGCCGGAATTCCTGAAACGTGATGCCTGAGTGACTTCTAAAAGAGGAAATCAGAGTTCTGTTTTCTGGAGAACCTGTGAATGGTTGATTTTGGTCAGTGTTTCCCAGCAAAAGTCCAATGAAATTACGAAATCTCTGAATAGTTACAGTCAGGTCCAGAAGTGACTGAGTGGTTATATATTTCTATTTGGCCTGATTAGGTTCTGTACCCGCTGTGGTGGGCTGGCGCCCTGCCCAGAGGAGTCCCTGCCTCGCACCCATCAGCCCCAGGATAGGCTGCAGGTACCCGCGACCCTAGTAAGGATTAAGGAATTACAAAAAATGAATGAATGAATGAATGAATGAATGAATGAATGAATGAATGAATGAATGAAGGTTCTGTACCCCATCATATTGGATATTGTCAGAGTCGGGACAGAGCCTTGATTCCATTTAATTTAGCTTTTTTTTTTTTTTTCATTTTTGCATTGCCCTTTTTTGTCAACATTTTAATGGAACTGGTCAAAAATTACTTTTTACATTGACTTTCATTAAAAGTTTAAAGTCATCTTTCAATGTTTCATTCTAACACCAATGACATGAAATCAAACTTTTTTACAGAACTTGCAAGAGATAAAATGAAATACTGCCCAATAATTTGTTTCTTTTAGTGATATAAATGCTTCAGACATTAACACAAATTTCTGCAAAAAAAAAGCCCCAAAAACTGTTGTTGCATAAGTTTTGTCGATAATAGAAAATATACCTCTGTCACAATTTTTGTCCACTGACTGCCTGGAATTCTCCATAACATCTCATCTTA
This sequence comes from Bryconaethiops microstoma, assembly GCA_037577275.1. NCBI lineage: Eukaryota > Metazoa > Chordata > Actinopteri > Characiformes > Alestidae > Bryconaethiops > Bryconaethiops microstoma. Next base: position 9,107 of record JBBJLS010067104.1, read on the forward strand.
AATTTGATTGATTTTAATTAACTACACGTCTCTGCCATGCTGTTTGTGTTTGGCTGCAAGTGCCACATAAGAAATCTGTCACATTACAATTTTGTCAGCATGCATAAAATATTTATTGGAAAATTTTGTTTTCACCAACAACATACCATGTTATATACTAGTGGTGGAAAGAGCTGAAATGACATTTAGTCTCTATGCTGCCTGCTGCCTTAACAAACTACCCATCAGTATCAGAACTGTAGCTTTAAAAAGCTGCTTAAAACTGCACCATTCTCCTCTGTCTTCTTTTAAATATTTGCACTTCCATCACACTTTTAATCTTCTTTTTGATTTTCTATGTATTCCTATTTTTATACTCGCACTGTAAAGCACATTGAATCACTTTTGTGTCTGATAATATCCTATGTAAATAAACTTGACTTGATCCGAAAGTACTATGATTTGTATGTGATTCGCCCAGTGTAAATATATATATATCCTTGAATTAAACACATCGCACTTCAAACATTACGTGCATGGCTGTTTGACCAAGAAGTTTCTATATAACTGTCTGTGTTAGCAAGCTAACAATAATATAAACTGCCATAACTGTGTGACTGTCATAATATTTAATATCAATAAAAAGAACTACATAAAGTATGTCATTGTCTATACAAAACCTTGTATCATCGTTTATTTTATTTTACACTACTACTCTGGTGTCTTGTGTCTCTCTGTGTCTGTGTGATGTGGCAGTCACCACATAAACAATTTCCTCTGTGATAAATAAAGTTTTCTGATTCTGATTATCTGCCAGGTGTGTCCTTACATCACTGAGATCATTTTCATCCACCACAAATCCTGTCAGCAGTCCAATATCCAAAATAGACATGGTGGCATCTCTGGTTAGACTCCTATAGCTATGAAAATGAATGTAAAAAGCAAATTTTATTAAATGTAATAACAGTCCTAAACCATATCACCTGTTCATTAGGTCTGGTATGATTTCTACATAAAAATCAATTGCTCAGTTACAGAAATTAAGTAAAATGTACCTTCTGGAATAATTGAATGCTAATCATGGTATCTGTAGGTTATTATAATGCCCTGCATTGTCTGCAAGCGGGAGGTATTAGCAATGAAAGCTTTTTTGTCAGAGCAGACAGAGAAAGTCTAGAAGAACAGCATCTCATGAATATGGTGATGCTTATAATTATATATTTAATGTATATGAGACTATATGAAACAGTAGATGTTTGCCAGGTATGAAGATCATGTTTATATTGAGTTGGTCGGTTCAGGAATATATCTGTTTGTCTGCACAAATCAGGAGCAGTATCTGGACATTTGATTATAACTTCTCTTGGATGTTAATCATTTGGAAGAGAGGTGGTTTGGACATCTGTGGACATGCAGGACAGGTGCAGGAAATTGGCTAAAGTTGTCAAAATCACTTGCAGGGTTTTGTTATGGTTTTGGTTCCCGTTTCCTGAAGTATTGGTTTTGAGTTCTGTTAGGCCCTCGTGCCTGTTTCATTTGTTTTAACATTCAAAAATAAACCATTACGAAATTGAAGTCTGCAAATGCGCCTGCCTTCACTCCCAGGAAAGAGAAGGAAGACGTGACAATTAAAAACCACTTAAGTTTGATAATAAGAAAAAAACCTCTGCATCTGATAAACTGCAGTGCCATTATTATTTTAAAAAGCTGTTCTAATGTAAAACAATAAAAACACAAATTAAGTTCACTATCCCTCAGGCTAAATTTTATGACGTTGAAGACCACCATGCCAAACTTAAAATGCTGAAAACAACAGATTGCCCATTATGCCTTTCAAGGTGTGGGAAAGATGTCTTTACATGACTCAATGGCTAGATTACATAATTGTACAGTTGTCACTAAAGATTATATTACCAAACAACAAAATCTAAAATATCATGATTGCATGCAATACCATAAAATTAAATTGTGTTTATATGCATTTTGTGATGTACTCACTTGGTTTCAATGATAAGCAAATAAGTTTCTGTAGCCCCTGGATATGTTGCTAATAGAGAGGAACAATAGACATTACAGTATATTTTTATGTGGCAGTAATTTTGACCATGTCTCACACATGGCCCATAGAGACATATTTAAGATTGCTAGCAGTCTTACCATAAGGTTGTCTATTCAAATTCACAGTGAGATCAAATGTGGTGCAGTCACTTTCCTTCTGTATAGGTCTGGCGTAGTACACCGTCACCACCTACACAAGTGATGTTTATCACCACTCAACAAAGGCAACTATGTAACAGAACCACTCAATACATGCAAGACATGTGTAGCATGACCCAGTTACTCACTTTGAGAGATCCCACTCCATTTCCCTTAGCAGTAACACTGAACTCCTGATTGAGATCAACCTAAGAATGCATATGCACAGGAAATTTTATTTATATGCATTAACTTTATTCAGATATTATTAACTTTTTTCTGTATATTATAAAATCATTATAAAGTTGTGTCTAGCATTGTCTGAATGATCTCTACAAGGGGTAGCGATCAGCAGGTCGATATCCAAAAACAACAAACCTAAAACATATGATCTGTTCATTGGGCGTTTATGATTTCTGCATTCAAATCAGTTACTCAGTTACAGAAATTAAACAATTTACCTTCTCAATTATTTGAAATATAAACATGGTTTCTGCATTTCATTATGAAGCCATGCCCTGCATTCTCTGAATGTCATCCACAATGTAGCAATGAAAGCTTTTTTTTGGTCAGAGCTGACAGAGGAAACCTACACTAGCAAGATCTCATGAATGTGGGATTGCTTATAGTTATACATTTAATATATAAGAGACATATATACTATATGAAACAGGAGATGTCTGCTTTACTATCGGTCAGTCCAGAACTACATATGTTTGTCTGCACAACATTCAAATCAGGTTCAGTATGTTGAACATCTAGGCACGAATTCAGAAAACTTTATGAAATTACTTTCTTCCAGCCTGAACTAAACTAAACAATGATAATCAAAGACTAAAACAGCGAATGTTGTAGTTCATGCTGTCTGAAAAAGAAGGTTTAACCTTGGCTGAATGGGTGAGGTGTGAGGTTTGACTTCTGAAAGTCCAAATATTTCTCTCTCTTTTTCCACTCACAGACACCTCCACATTCAGGTTCATCTCCTGTTCATGTTTCTTTGCTTGCTTGTAGTACTCAGCCACAGCTTGGAAGACCATGATAGTTGCCTGGGTGACAAAAGAGATGCAGGGATGGGAAGAACAACTGTTTCAGAGGACAGTTAAACCCCTTAAGTTTCAAAATCAGTCCCAAATCAGCTTCAGTACATGAAGGTTTCAACAAAGGATTAAAAGAATTGAGTGAATTATTTTTTTTTTTTCCATTTTGATGGAATACTGTACATTGTAATTTCATATATATGGTCTCTCAAGCGTAAAGGGCTTGAACCCTAATGTGGGGACTTACAGAGTGAGGCTTTGTCCCCACACTCTGCTCCCCGGGCGCCGTGTTCCTGGCTGCCCCCTGCTTCACTTGGTGAATGGGTTAAATGCAGAG
>JBBJLS010067114.1:0-12655 GCA_037577275.1 Bryconaethiops microstoma
AGTTATTTCTGTGACCATTGTGAGTTTTTCTTTCATTGACTGAAGGGTACCAACAATTTTGTCCACGTGTGTACATGGTGCCAGTGGACTTCAGGCATTCCTTTACTCCATCAAACCTTTTGCACTTGAGAAGAACTGCTGCTGAGAAGTCCTGAAAAATTGTCACTGTGGAGTTGTCATGTTTCAGGGATGATTCTTTTTGCCTATATTTCACGAAGCATTCATCACCTGCTGTTTGTCCTGATAGCTGTGAAATCTTACTAGAATAGCTCGCGATCTCTGAGACGGTGTGGGCGCAGGTGGTAAGGAGTGGTGTGCTCTCTCTAGTTTGATCCTACCCATTTTGCTTTCAATGTTCAAAATTTTAGGAAGCCAGGATTCAAAAATCATGCTGGCTTGTCGCTTTCTGAGAATCTGACAAAGCGTATATTCTTTATTCTAACTCAAGTCATCAATGTACTCATTTAGTTCAAGCACCTGTTGCTCCAGTGCCTTTATCTTGTTTCCAACCAGGTCTACCCCGCCTTCCAAAGCCAATATTCTTCCATCCGTCTCCATAATTCTTCTCGTGAGTGTCCATCTCGTCTTGGTGGCTTTACAACAGCTGTGACAATGAACTTAGCTTCTCGTCCATAACTTTAGTGATGTTAGTTGTGATATCTGAGACCATTTCTTGAAGTGCAGGTACGAGCGAGCTGTCTTCGTTAGCAATTGTGGTTGGTGTGTTAGCTTCATTAGCCTCTTGGTTGCGTTCCTCTGCGTTTTTTCGTGTTTGTATTCTTTCTGTGTGGCATATTGTCAGTCTGCCTTAAAAAGTAGTTACTAAGACTCATTATAAGTTGTAACCACAGGACCCCAGAAGATCATTACCACAAGCACAGCTACAGAAAAGATAGGTTATAAAGCACACCAGCTCCACAACTTCAAGCCGCCATCTTGGAATCCCTCCATCTGACACTTAATTAAAAAATTTGAGTGCCTTTATTGTCATTGAAGCAGAGCTTACAACGGAATTGGGAGTGCTGCTCCCCTATATGGTGCAAACAGTAAAATGCAATCACACAACATTCACACACACATAAGAAGGCAAAAGTATAAATAACAATTTAGCAGCATTATAATATAAAGTGATTTCAAAATGCTATAAAGTGCACTGTAGTGTATGGATTAAAAATGGCGTTACATCTCAGTAGATTAGTGACTCAGCGACTGTTACTGCATATGTGAATTTAAGGTTATTATAGGTTTGGGAAAGAAACTGTCTCTTAGTCTGGATGTGTGGTTTTTAGCAGTCATGTAACACCTGCCTGGTAGCAGCTGAAACTGAACATGGCAAGGGTGTGAAGGGTCCTTTAGGATGTTCCTTGGTCTGCTGAGGTAGTGGGACGTGGCAATATCATCCAGTGTGGACAGTGAGCAACCTACGATCTTTTCAGCGCTTCGGATGACACAGTGTAATGTCTTTTTGTCTACCACTGTACATCCTGTACCACACAGTCAGGCAGTAGGTTAGGATGCTCTCAATTGCAGAGCGATAAAAGGCCACCATCAATGTCTTGTCCACACTGTTTTTTCTTAACAGTCTTAGGAAATACAGATGCTGCTGGACCTTTTTTGTGATCACAGTGGTGTTGACAGTCCAAGATGTATTCTCTGAAATGCGTAACCCCAGGAACATAAAAGTGGACTTTTTCTAAACAGTTGCCGTTTATCAGCAGAGGTGCACAATCCCCATTTCGCTTCCTCCTAAAATCAAGGATAAGATTGTTGGTTTTTGCAGTATTCAGTAGCAGGTTGTATTTTAGACACCATGATGTCAGACTCTGGATAACATCACTGTAATGGGTCACGTTGTTCTCTGAGATAAGACCAACCACAGTTGTGTCATCAGCAAATTTAATAAATGTGTTGTTCTGGTGGTCTGAAATGCAGTCATAGGAGTATAAGGAGTTAAGCAGTGGGCTCAGTATGCAGCCTTGAGGGGCACTAGTGTTGAGTGAGATGGAGGAAGAAAGGCGGGGGCCGAGTCTAACGCTCTGTGATTGGTTCGTGAGAAAGTCTTGGTAACACTTTATTTGAAGGGGTCTACATAAGGGTGACGTGTAAACGTTGTAAGAATGACATGACACATGTCATGCACATTAATGACACATTATTGATGTTTACGACTGTTGTCATTATGTGTCATTCGGTTTTTGGAATGTCAAGATGACATTGTTTGGGTGCCATCATTATAACAACTTGACATTAGCCAAGAAAGAAATGCAAGGTGTTTGGTATGATGTTGCCATCACAACTTGACATAATTTTTAATTATTATATGAACCAGTTCGAGTGTGTTTGGTCTTACTTATCTTCTAGGTTTGTGAAGTGATGGGCCTGAACAATTGGTTGTCATGACACCATTATAATTGTGTCATGACCTCAACTACAGTGGTACAGTTTTGACTTGTCATTAAGCGGTCACAAAGTGTCATGAGTACTTACCTTAGACCCAAAGTAAAGTGAACCATCTGAGATGTTTCCTGATCATGTCATTAAGAGCCATTACACTATCATGTGCTTATAAAAAAATATCTTAGTCTAGGCAATGGAAGGTTATGGCTGTTTATTACATATACCACAACATAAACTGCTGCAGTATTGTGTGACCTCTCAGAGTGAACATTTACCTACATTGCACAACCTGTTTAATGACATCAACACTCAAACACAAGTTACCGAGCAGCAGTTTAATCAAAACCATGCCAAAGCCCGAAATCATACACATCATCCAAATGTCACTTTAAAAGAAGAAACAAAACAAAAATTAGATTACACTTTTCCTAAGGCTACAAATGATATAGCCAATAGGCCGCAGGCCAAATAGGGTAAGAGGGTTAACCCCCCACACCTCTTAATGAAACCAACTTTTTTTGTATGCTCTGGCTACACTGAATGTGAATTTGAATCTTAACAGTAAGAATTTCGGGATGAACTACCTGTTTCAGCCATGCCCATTGAAAATTACTGTTTTCAGAGTCATTTAATTCCGTTGAAATACATTAAAAAAACTATGCATAGTCCATGGGATGGAAGAAGTTGGGACAAGTCTCAATGCATGTTAAATTACATCTACAGGGAATGAGCTTTCAGAAAATGTATATTTTTGCTGTTTAACCTGTTTCCCTTAAGTGTGTAAGGCAAAAATGCATCATCTGTCCCCATAGGGCCTATTAAAGATTTTTGAAACAGGAATGAACCAAGAGTACATACATAGATTAAAGAGCGTAAACTACATATTTTCTAAAAGCCTATGATCTATAGATGTAATTTAACATGCATTGAGACTTTCTCCATCCGAAATTCACATTCAGCATAGCCAGAGCATGCAAAAAAGTTAGTTTCATTGAGGATGAGGGGGTGGGGAGTGGCAGCCCCACATTTGGCCATATTTGGCCTGCGGCCTACAAACTACTTAGGTTAATTTAGGTTAAGAAAACTAATAATTATGTGGAAAAATCAATCTTTACTTACTTCTTGAATGGCTATGGGAATATAGGGGTAGGTGTTTATGGGTCTTTTTGGACTTCCTCTGGTCCCCTTCGTCAGAGCTCAGGCATTCGGAAGAAGAGGATGGGTCAGGAGAACTTGAAGATGATAAAATGAGGGACTGGTAGTCTTGCTGGAACCTGTGAAAACGTGTGGGGTGGACAAGCATAAAGATGTATAAGTAAACAAATCTTAAATACTTGAAACCATTTCCCAGGTTGATAGTGTTGATAGTGACCCTCTGCAATTGATTACTTGAGAGCAGGGGCGCCGCTAGAAATTTTGGGCCCTATGACAGAAAATTATTTTAGGCCCCCCAAACAATGACTACAATATCTTTAAAAAAACAAAAAAAACAAATGCAAATCCACATGGGTTAGCAATTTGTTAAATGGAAGATAAAAGGAAAAGGAAGCGGTACATAAAAGGAAGCGGTAGCCTGAAGTGTCTGGATGTGAACTGAAATCTTTGGAGCTCTAAAATACAGACATCGTCTCTGTTGCCTATGTATTTGGCATGTAATCACTAATTTCACAACAACACAGGAACAGACAGGAACAGATGCAGTGTATCTTAAATCTCCACAACTGTACACACCATGTAAGTTACCTGCAATCCAAACAACTCTCACTACCTTGGGCCATCATTGTAGCCTACCTTCAAAAATTATGTGGTTCCTCTAACTGCACCGGCCTGAATTTATTATAGCACGTATCATCACAGATTCAATAAGGATACCAGCACAAATGTTACCGTTTTCTTGAAAATATAGTTTGTTCGGGCATGGCAATACTGTATTAGAAACAAGCACTTCATGGATAGCATTACAGATGGTAACATTGTACCTGGATTTTCATTGGATTTTGGCTCCTTGCTTTCTACATGTGCTCCCCCTTCAGTTGTGCCACCAAGGAGTCTTTCTACCTTTTCAGGTCAATGTTGGCCTCCTCGAGGTGTTTAACATGTTCTTCAAGATGACTAATCTTCTGCAGTGCCAATTTATTCTCCTCTCTCAGTTTGACCATCTGCATCGTGCCAGCTGGTGACCTTACACATTTTAGGACAAATAAACAACAAAATTTGTTAACTCATGTTGACCCAAGCATGCTTCATTACTGCATTATCACCTAGAGAAAGTAAATACTGTTTTCTGATTGACTGACACAATGTGTTTACAGGATTAAGTACATCTGGTGAAATATTTAATCACTATTCCATACTAATGCTAAACTGCATGTTCCATTATACATGTGTTTCGCATCACAGAGTTCTTTCCCCTGCCTTGTCCATTATTCCCCTATATCGGGACACCTCGGCAGCCATTCACAACAGCCGGCACAATTCTGTAGAATCAGTAGGTTTATTTGTGGACTACTTAATAGGATGTACACACAGTAATGGTTTTGAGGGGAAGAAACTGTGAACAGGCATAAATATATAATTTGTGGGTTTTTAATTCAATTTTTATCATTTTGAGACGCTCAAATTGGCAATTTACTATATGAATTATATGAATTCAGCATCTACATGTTCTCGTAAAAACTGTTCAGCGAATTATAAGCACACAAAGAATGTATGGCTAGTGTACAACTGTCCTCTTCAAAAGATAAACCTGCAGTAGATCCATTGTTCTGACAACACTTCTGACAAAACACATCAAGTCAGTTTGTGATGAATTTACATATATTTATTTAATTTACTTTATTATCAGTCCAACTCCTATGGGATTGTTTTGGTTTAATTTATGTTACTTGATAACATTATAATTGCAGTTTGACAGAAATTACTTTGAAATCATTATAAAATCAACTTAATTTTTGCATGTTTCTGAATCTGGACTCTTCACTTGGCGATCACCATCTAGGCTAGGCTAGGATAGGTGTATTTGTTTGCTTTTACAAAAAGGTTTGACTTACAAGATTTTTTTCGGGAACTTTCTTTCTTCCTTTTGCTTCCCGCACCACACCTCTTCTTCCCACGAGTTTCCATCAAGGCTAGTGTTAGCCAAAAAATGTGAAAAGCAAAAAACACACCATTTGTAGTCAGTTAAAATGAACCTGCACAAGTTGGTCATAAGAGTGGCAAACCAAGTCGTTTTAAACAGACCTTTACTGAAACCTTTACTACTTTTAGCCTATTCCAGCTAAAGTTTAGGCTAATGCCCCACATGCTTCCAGAATGCCACCCTCTACACACATGCACACCCACACTCATTCACTTACACACTTAGCACTTAGTGGGACTAACATCAGTATTACCTATTTTTACACATTTTAAGTGCTAAAACATATGATTTCTTACTCTCTCTCTCTCTCTAGTATAATGAGAATGATGTGATAAAGAAAATGACAAAGAATCTTGAATCTAGCTAATTTACAGTTAACAAAAGTTAACTAATGCTAAATAAAGTTAATAATGTTGCTTGCAGTTAGCAAGCTCACTCACTCAAAACAAAAAAAAATCACACAGAAATTACAACTAACATGCTTTAGTTTATCCTTAACTTACCTCTAAATAGGCTACCTAATGAGTGAATGCTTCCACTTCTCTTCTGTTCTGACACCGTCAGTTGCATGCAGGCTACCAGGGCTTCTTTAGGTTAGTCACTAGTCATCGTCAGAATTCTATTGCGCTTGACGGTGGTAGTGGTATTTATGGTAACGTGCATGCAGGTTGACAACGCTATGACAAGATTTATTTTTAAATAAATAAATACATAAATAAAAAATCAGTTACTATGACGACAAAAATGGGAAATGGTTAAATAGGCCTTATTCTTAACATTTAAAATTTTACTAGGTGGAGTGCTAGTGTTCTTACTGTACTTACGGCCTAAATTTAAAATCTAATTCAGTGCCAGGATCTTGTAGTTGGGATTGCAGAGCTGGGTGGATAGTCTATCATTAGCCTATTAGGTTGGTTATGTGGACCCCTTCCATGAAGCTGTTACAACAAGGACTTTTAAAAAATACTAGGTGCTCAAAAACCATAAACTGAAGAAAATTGTTGTATGGATGCAGAAAAGGGGAATGCTGAAGAGGATCATGAACTGCAGAAAATGCCATTTCAACATGAAACTGAAGAAACAAACTATAGTGATGGTTTCCAGTGGTAAACTCCCCTCTTATCTAATCCAGCTACTCTTTCAAACAAGATTTTAAGATTTGACTTTATAAATGTTATAGCTACCACTTTTGCATCTACGTTTTATAGGCTATTATTACTGTGTGTTATTATAATGGAAAATAGCTATCAAAGCAGTAGGCCTACTCATATTCTCACCTAGGCTATGTATTTATTTTGTTTATGTCACGGTTCCGGTCGGTGGCCGCTAGAGGGCGCCAATGGACTAAGGAATGGCTCTACCCGCCCTCTAGGGGCAGACGACTCTGGACTAAAATGATCATAGCTGATTGGAGTCAACCATGATTTAGTCCCCCCTTTCATTGGTTCTTGATAATCCCTCCTTTGTATTTAAGTTAGGCTTATTTTCAGTTTTAGTTACGGGAGCATACGCTCATCAAGGTTTCCTTTCTGTCTCCACCTTCTTAGTTCCTCAGTTTATCTAGTGTTCTTGTGGTGGGCCCTCGAGCCTCTTTTTCTGTTCCGTTTTTACAATAAACATCACTTTGCATGGAAGTCTGCGCCTGTGCCCCTTACCTTCCTCCTGGACGAAGCTCCGGCGTGACAGTTTATGTGGGATAACTGTAATGCTTTGCTTTAATTTAATTGTCCGTACACAAGTCCCACACTCCTTTGATGAAATGGCTTGAATTAATTCTCAGGTAGGCATCGTAATTTATGTGTAGGAATTTCCTATTAATCCAGTATACAGCAATGTCTTTGTTGAAATAGTTGTTTTGGGAGCTGAGACTTGCCCCAGACAGGGTCCCAATTTAATAGAAACATGACATGACACTGACACATTTCAAGTTTTTTAAATTTCAATGATTGTGAAAGTGCAAGGAAGAAGAATTCTAGACCAATTCAAACTGTGGACCAGATATTATTTGATCTGATATGATTGCATCCCAAACAAAAACTTGTTAGGACTCTTATAAGACAAATCCGAAGACACGTCAGGACCAATGCATCCATCCTCACAGATGAATACTACAAGAATCAACTTTCCCAGTATAGTTATAGGCAATTCTCAGTCTGTTACAAGCAAAACTTTGTAAATCCAGAAACAAGTGCACATACTCAAGACATTGAACGAGTATGGCAGACATACAAAAACCAACCCCTCAGTCTCTCAAAAAATGATTGAATGGTATTACTGGTTAGGTGAATTTCCAAAACTCACTCAGTCCACTAGCACAGTCGTGAGTGGTACTTACTTACTGGTAGACAGAAGTATGTTTACAATTTTTATGCAATTAGCGGTCATTGACTCTATGCTGTGTCATGTAGTAGGATATAAATATTAAACGTGTACATAATTTTGTGACATTGAGTCTCGATTTACTTAAAAATAGTTTTCATTGTATATTTTAAACAAATTTGCCCATACTGAAATGTGCAGGAGTTGCACTTTAGAAACAGGCATTAAAAAATGACAAGTAACTGTAAAATTTCAATTGAAAAAATAAATTATTTCCTGTAAGAATTGCTTTCCAATAGGTAAAACAAGTTAAATGATTTTGGACTGAGTGAGTTTTGGAAATTTGCTCTTCAATTGTGGCACACAGCACAGAAGCAATAGCACCATGACAGTTAGAGGGAATTAGCAAGGCCCTAGAGCCTGTGACAATAGGACAGATGATGACTTTTTTAGGAATTACTGGTTTTAGTGCTAAATGGATAGAGGATTATGCAATTAAGACAGCACCTCTATAAAAAAAAAATGATGACAGAAGCAGGAAAAATAATGTTTTTTTTAATTGCTTAAGCACAATTTTGAATATTGGGCCCATACAATTAACACAACACTACACCCAATCTGCAGAACATCTCAGATCCTTTGCAAAATGAAACACTATTGTAAAAACGCTAATTGTTTTTATAAAAACACTGCTTTGTTGTCATATTTTATATACATGAATATTATTAGCTAACTCATTTTGAATGACATTACTGCATTAATCTTAACACTTAGCATTTCTAGTTTCTTAATGAAAAAAGAACAAAAAATATGTTCAACAAAAACACCACATTAGATCAACTATATACATCTTTATTTACTGCAACCACTAAATTAAAAAGCAGGGGTATTGGTCATGATATCTACAGGCAACAGTTGATGATGCAAGTGTGATATATGTGCTCAGAATAATGTGAGAAAGGGCATAGTTGCTCCAGCAGGACACATACTGCTTCCTGAAGGTCCTCATCATTTTGTTATAGATTATGTGGGTATGATTTAGGAGAGTACGCAACTACAGGTACATATTGGTGGGGATTGATCTTTTAGCAGATGGCTTGAAGCAGTGCCATCCACAGACCACGGATCTGAAACAGTGGTGAAGTTTTTGACAAGAGAAGTGATCCCGAGAATTCCGTCTGAAATAGGTTCAGACAATGGTCCTGCGTTTATACAGCGTGCAGCAAAAAAAGTCTTGCAGCAACTGAGAATCAAAATGAAACAGAAGTTGGGATGTGTATCACCCCCAGTCACAAGGCATGGTTGAGATTGTGAATAGAACATTGAAAGCCAAGCTGAACAAGATCTGCCCTAAAACAATTATGAATTGGGTGGATGCCTTACCTTTGGCTCTAATGCACTATTGCATGCAAGTAAACAGGGTCACACATCTAACACCGCATGAAATGCTTATGGGTTGACCCATGCCCTCCACTTGAACAATTGCAACAGGAACTGAAAATGTATATCAAGCAACTCACCTCTATACATAAAGCTATTCACTTGCAGGAAAGATCCCAGAGCAGGAAGTAGAACTGGAAAATCTGATCCAGCCAGGTGAAGAGGTGTATTTGAGAGTGTTCAGGAGGAAATGGAATGAGACAAGAAGAAGTGGTCCACACAAGGTGGTAAGAGTAACACCTACGGCTGTGCAAGTCAAAAATAGTACTGTTTGGTATCACCTTAACCACTGTACTAGAGTTCCAAAGAACAGACTGTCTTGACCTGAACAGTTGATAGTGGGGACGATGGATCCAGAAATGAAGATGACACAGGAGTCAGTCCAGGACGACCTGAAAGAGGGAGACAGAAACAGAATCTGGAGAAGACCAACAGAGAGTCCCTGATGAAACTGCAACACTGGAGGCTGGAATGACAAAGGAGGCAGAGACATCAGCATCTAGCATGAAGAGACAGGAAACGAAGGAAGAGAAAGGTGAAGATAAAGCAATGAAAAAACAAGAGGTCTCAAGAGCACAGGGGCCAACAGATGAAAGAGAACACGCAGGTGTTTCAGGTGATAGAGACAGCCAGCAAAATACCAGTCAAAGTTCGACTGATGGTCAAAGGCCTGCGACGAGTGATGATCATGTGCATGGTGACAGTAATGATTTTATGCATAGGCTTGCATCTGAGCGTACATTTCATGCAGCATATAATGCAGGGGATGAGTTCTAAACCACCAACTTTTCCACCCTGGAATGGGACCATGACCGAGATACTGAGTGAGGAATTATGTATGCAGCAGACAGAAAGTAATAAGGAGTAACAGGAGAGGCACGCTGAGAATCCAACAACACAGTTTATAAGTTAATGTCTTATACAGTCAGGACTGAAGGTGTAAATAATTATTGGATTCCATGTTATGATATGGCAAACACACCAAACATAGCACCCGAACCCACTCATGAACCTTCCAGTCACCTTGTCGTAGAGACATGTTTTGCCCACTCGTTTGTTTCTTATACTCAGAAATCATTTTCAATGGTTAACCGGAATATGAACATTTTAATAGAACAAACCATTATTGTAAGAAGAGAAGATTGTTAGCACCAGCAGTCGACATGCCTAGAATGGTCAAAGACAGAGTAGGTATGTTCCCTACATGTTTTCAATAACACAGGTGGATTCCTGTTGGTAATTTAAGTGCACATTGTGAATGAATCTTTAAAGGAGATGGTGACTGGATTGTATCTCCAATGGAGTATGGTCTTATGTCTGTGGTTGTGTATGGAACCATGGGGGAAGGAATGGTACCAGTGGCTGACATGTTTTGGAAGTGTGAATGAGGAAAGTCCTTGTTATACATCAACACAGAATATTGTGGAAACACAGGTGTGATCCTCAAACACCGCTCATTGTTGGTGGAATTTATATGCTGCGGGAGTTCAGCTGGTAGCCTAGTGGTTAGGGCATTTGTCCTACAATCAGGAAGTCATGGGTTCAATTTCCAAGACTGCTAAGCACCTCTGAAGTACCCTTGAGCAAGGTACCCTCCCCACACACTTCTCCCAGGGTGCTATGAATGGGTTAAATGCAGAGGAAGATTTTCGTGCAGTGGTGTGTTCACGAATGACAGATTTTTCACTTTCACTTGTTATTGTGGTGCTTGTACGGTGTACATTTGATGCTAAAGCTAAGCAGGCACTACACAAGCTATACAAGGCCATCAGCAACCTGCAATCTCGCCATCCCAAGGGATTTTTCATTATTGCCGGGGACTTCAGTTATGTAAAATTAAAGACTTTTCTGCCCTAACTTCACCAATATGTGAAGTTCCCAACCAGAGGAGCTACTTTACTGGACTTGGTTTACACAAACACCAGATCAGAATATGGAGCATCCCCTCACCCCCACCTTGGAGACTCTGACCACTCTACAGTAATGCTCACTCCAGAATACAACCCACTGCTGAAGAGAGCAAAACCTGTTACAAAGCAGATTAGAACATGGCCATGGGGGGCTACTGAAGCCCTGTAGGACTGTTTTGAGTGCACAGACTGGGGCATCTTCAGAGAAGCAGCGATCACTGGTCAGCACACAGATATCAATGTGTGTACACAGAGACAGTGACATGATACAACAACAAATGCACTGAGGATGTTACCATCAATAAACCAGTCACGACGTGTGCAAACCAGAAGCCATGGTTTACAGTAGAAGTTCACAAATTGCTAAAAACACGGGATGCTGCTTTCAGAGTGAACAACGCTGAAGGACTCAGAACATCAAGGACCAACCTGTTCCGGAGCATCAAGATGGCAAAGTGCAAGTATGCAAAAAAAGGCAATAACCATTTCACCTGTTCAAGAAATTCAAAGCCATCCAAGCCGGACTGAATACCTCCACATCCTATAGCCTTCTTTAATGAAAGAACCAAGACAGTGGAGATTGGCAATACCAGCTCCAATACCATCATGTTGAGCACAGGCGCCCCCCAGGGATGTGTGCTGAGCCCACTACTCTTCACATTGCTGACTCACAAGTGCACCTCCAGATCCAGCATAAACCATATCATCAAGTTGTGGGGTTCATCACAGACAATGACATGGCATACAAAGAGGAGGTGTGATGGCTGGCGGTCTGGTTTAAGAACAATAATCTGTATCTTAATGTTGACAAGACGAAGGAGCTGAATATTGACTTCAGAAAGACCCCGGCTGGTCACCTTAGCATCGACGTGCCACAGTGGAGAGAATGAAGAGCACCAAGTTCCTTGGTGTTCACATTGCAGAGGAAATCTCCTGGACCAACAACACTGACACAGACGATGTGCTTGTAACCTCTCTCTGGTTTCCCACCATGTCATTCTATGTGATGTAAGTCCCAGAGGACATAAGCAGCTACACCAGCTGAAGCTGCCAACATACTATCTTATAATACCATTTATCTTATGCCTGATCTGTAGCTTTAGTGTGTGTTTTTGGTATTATTATGCAATACTATTTTTATTTTTATTTTTTTTAGAATGACTGATGACTGATTAGTTTTGAATGATGATATTTGTCGCAGTTGATCTGCCTGGTGACATCCGCAATATTGGCTGGTGACGTTAAGAGGCATCCCAGAAACAGAACTAGTTCATATTTTCAACTGTATAAATATTTATATTCATTTGAATCTCATATATACTGAAGTATAACTTCACAATATTATATTATTATTTTACCTGCCTGTATGGAATAGGAAGGTTTTTCTGACTTGTAAGTCATACACATACATACATATACATACATATATCTTGTGTGTGTATGTATATAT
>JBBJLS010067125.1:0-12655 GCA_037577275.1 Bryconaethiops microstoma
GAGAGAGAGAGAGAGAGAGAGAGAGAGAGAGAAAGAGAGAGAGAGAGAGAGAGAGAGAGAGAGAGAGAGAGAGAGAATGAGAGAAGAAAGAAAGAAAGGAAGGAAGAAAAAAGAATCAAACAAAGAGAAGAAAAATAGAGAAGTGAGATAAACAGAGAGAATGAGATAAAAACTAAGGTAGAGAAATAAAAATATTCCAGGTCTAAATCTTTTGTCCTCTCTTGACTTGCAGACACATGGACTTAATGTTCATGTTACTGGGGGTCCGCAGGACTGAAAGACTGTCTAATTCTCCCTTTCATCTAATGGTTTCATAACGTAGACTTCCAGAGAATGTCCAGAAAGTCCACTTGGGACCCAGGCTTCAGCAGAATTTGCCTGTGAAGTTACACATGTGATGCGAATAAAGTCAACCGGCAAGAATATGAATTTCTTTCTGTGTATTTAACCCATTCACCAAGTGAAGCAGGGGGCTGCCACCAATGAGGGGCGCCGGGGAGCAGTGTGTGGGGACGGTACCTTGCTCAAGGGAACCTCAGGGATGACACTAGCATTGCTGGGATTCAAACCCACAACCTTCTGATTGCAGGGGCAACTCCCTAACCCTAGGCCACCAGCTGCCCCATGTAATAACACCAATGAAACAGGATACCACGTAAGGAATCTGTTCCAAAGTAAAACAACTCCTTTGCAGATTTTGGGATTAATACCGACCATAGAAGTGGTTTGAGCTGAAGTGGCCTCTTAATAGAAGATTTGTAGTGGTCTAGCGGTCTTGTGGAGCCCAATGATACTGAGAATTTTGGTGAACAGCTCAGAATGTAGAACTGTAGAGAGCATGTAGAACTGTCTTCAAGACCCCCCTCTTCAAAACCCCCCTCTTCAAGACCCCCCTCTTCAAGACCCACCTCTTCAAGGAGCACCTTCATGATTAACCAGTCCTCTCCTTTATATCTTATACATCATTCTCTTTATATTTGAAAAACCTCAGACACTTACCCTCTTAACTGTTTGTCCTTACTTGTGTGTGAACCTCTTTTTTCTTTCTTTTCTTTCTGACTGGGTTTGTTAAGGTGTGTAACTTAGCTGGCAGTAACTTGGTAAAAAGCAGGAGTTGTTTTAAGTTTAGCTTTACAGGTATGAGGAACAGACGTAGACTACTAAAGCAGTGATGTACGTCGCTCTGGATAAGAACGTCTGCTAAATGCCATAAACATAAAAACATAAATGTATAAAAAACAGCTGCTAGACGATGCTGCCCAGTAACATAACGATCGGCATTTCCGTCACTCCTTCGGCTTTACAGACGAACTGTGCCCTTGGAGCTGATCCAGGACAGTCACTCTAACTCCACTTTAAATGTCTGACTGCAAACATTAGCAAATAAAGAATCGATATGGATGATCCTGGGATAATGAGGGCTACTAACCTCTGACTTTTTTCTGTGTTTACTTCATTCTCTGCTTCCATTGAAGCTGTTTGGTCTTAGTCAATGTGACCCACAAACGAACACTTTGATATGGACTCTGGCAAGGTTGCCTTGAGGTCAGAGCGCATCCGAAGTGTGTTCAGTTCTTAAAAAAGTCCCAAGTGGCCAAACATAATTTTTCTTGCCTTTACTAAATAAAGGAGTTGTAAAATTTCCGTAAAAGTTTTAAACGCGCAGTCCACGCACCATGAAAGACCCATTAAAAAACATGGATGCGATAAACACATTTTCTAATGTCCATTCAGTCCAGTTCTTAAATCCTGTCTATTCAAGCTGAAAAAACTGAGTGTTACTGGAGAGAGAAGAGAAATTGGAGTAGAAGACACACTGAAGGTGATTAAATGTTGTGCTGTTCATGGCTGTGAGGAAACAAAAAATCGTGTGTGTGTGTGTGTGTGTGTGTGTGTGTGTGTATACCTTGACCCTTTGGCTGACACACCTCATAACACAGTAGTTGGCTTATAAGGAAACCACAGGTATTGTCAGATGTTTCAGCAATGCCACACTTTGACAGCTGATAAGAAATAAGTGATTGCTTTACAGTCGATCCCAAAAATGAAAGCAAAAGTTGGAAAAGTGGAGATAATAGTAAAACATTATTTATTACAACTTTAGTAAAAATAAATTTAGTTTTCCCAGTTTTGGCTCAGAGATGGCAGACTTTCAAGACTTAAAGTTTCATCATTTTGTGTGTGTGTCACCATCTGCCATACGTTCTATAAGTACAAGTATACAAGTGTATAATGTGGAACTTCAATCTGTTTTTTTATTCCCGTATTATTATTAGATTAAGTAACGTAATTCATACGATTAGTTGTTTTCAGGAAGTCCCAACTGAAACCTTTCTTTGTCTTTCGTTGTAATTTGTCCTTCTTTAACCAGATAAACCCAACTGAGCGACGAGGATTTGCACAACAATAACTGACTGAACAGTTATCATTTAGAGAAATGAGGAAATTGAATTCCCCTTAAATCACTTTCCCTCAGCTTGGCACAGACACTCGCAAAGCATTAAGTGTAAAATTGCCTGAACAATACAGAATATGTTAACGTATTAGCCTGCGCTTCCACCATCTGTTAATGCAAAGCTCCAGTGCCATGATGTGCAGTAGCAGATGTGAGAGCATACAGGACCCTTCTGATGCTGAAATCCATCAGTGAGCTCAACACGTCGGCCTCGGCCTGTAGAACACATCCTGACACATCTAGCCTCAAATATGTGTCACACTCTCTGCCAGCAGAAATCTGGATGTCTGCAATCTGGATGTCGTAAAGATATGATATACACCACAGCACAAAAGTTTAGAAATACACATCAACATTGGAAAAATAAACCTGAAAACTGTATTTCTAAAAGACCGTTGTTTGCTCATGAACATGTAGTGAACGGCCAGCAGATTTTTTCAACAGTTTTACTGATTCTCTTGATAAGTTTTATTTCAGTTTTAAACAAAATCCCTTCTTATTCTTACGTTCTGGTACTTTTAAAGGCCTGACTTACACTTCAAAATGTCAAAAGGGGTATTTTACTTTGCAATGCTATTTAAAAGTAATGATGCAATTGCATATCAGTGCTGAAGCACTGCCATGTCCCAGCAAGAAGGTCCTAGGTTCCAAAACTCGGTGTGGAGTTTGCATGTTCTCCACATAACTTTGTAGAGATTTGCCAGGAGCACCGGGTTCCTCCCACAGTTGCCCCAGGGTATGAGGGTGTGTGCCTGCCCTGCGATGGATTGGTGACCTGTCCAGGGTGTTTCTCTGCCTTTCACCCTATGAGAGCTGGGATAATCTCCAGCAGACTGGTTCAGATAATACATATAGTGGTGTCAGAACACAATCTCATAAGATAAGATAAGATAAACCTTTATTAGCCCCACAAGTGTGAAATGTGCATTGTCCCGGCAGAAAAAGTGGACAGAACAAAATGCGGACATGTGTATTGTAAGATATATGTATAATCTATATGTAATCTATATGTAAACTTAGATGTATGTTTGTATGTACAGACTGTATTTATATATATATATATGAACACTGTGGACACACACACACACACACACACACACACACACACACACAGGTACATAATGGAGTGACAGGCATTGACAAAAACAGTAGTATCCCCACTGTGTGATTTATAAATCCTATTTTTTTAACACTGCCATCTTTTCATTGCTGAACTTTCATTTTCTCTTTTATCTCAAGTCTATTATTTCCCTGGACCTTTAAACCCTGCACCTCATGATTTTAGAAGCTGGCAGAGAGCAGTGTGTGTTCCAAGCCGCAGTCTCAGTAAATTGTTCAATTCCGTAAATCGGTACATTTTGAGTCACACCAAGACACATCTTGCTGAAAGAGTAAAAGAAAAACTATGTGAAAAATGAACAAATTTGCTTTCATACTTTTGTCCTGTGATGGAAATGTACAGTGTGCACTCCTCCTGGGCTGGAGAAGGTAGAGGCCTTGCTCTCTGTTGGGAAGCCGAGAGAGCTTAGAGGAGATTTAATCTGTGGTTATTAACTAATGGAGCTTAAGGTCAGGTGTGTGGCTCGGACTAAAATGACAGCTGACCAACATTTACCCCGAGACACAACTCATTTCACCGAGCGTCCGTCTGGGCGACGGGCCACGGTGCACAGGGTTTCGCCCCCAGGGAATATTTTTAGGATTTAATGCTCAAACTAGGACAGATACCATTTTTACAAAACGGAAAAGGCTGTACTGGCACAAACGTTGTTGCTCTCATAAGAAAAGCTCATAAAAGTTAAAGAACATTTTGAATGCTTATTCTAAAAATTACACTATGATGTGCAGTATTCCAACAGAGGGCATTCTACGTATGGGTGTGTGTGGGGGCGGGGG
The DNA here is from genome assembly GCA_037577275.1 of Bryconaethiops microstoma. Classification (NCBI taxonomy): domain Eukaryota; kingdom Metazoa; phylum Chordata; class Actinopteri; order Characiformes; family Alestidae; genus Bryconaethiops; species Bryconaethiops microstoma. The sequence goes on from JBBJLS010067125.1 coordinate 4,352, forward strand.
TTGGGGGGCAGGGGGGTACGTGGTTTCTGTTATTTAGTTGCGTCATTAGATGAAATGTGTGGTGTAGAAAGGTATGAAAGGCAGAGGTAGCATTTCACAGAAGCACAACACTTATTCACTAACAACATGAAAACATCCGAGTTCCAATGTTTTCTGCTCCCACTGATAGTGGGTAAGTGCATTCATATACCTAGCCTGAGTGGCTAATGTTAGTATCTGATGGAAAAAGAACAATTTTAACATTTAACATTTAAACATAAACATTGATATTTACTACAGTACATTTTCTACACATTTTTCTACATTTTTCATCAGTGCTTTACTGCTGTATACAGTAACCTCCGCTTTTCATGGGGGTTATATTCCAAGAGCACCTGCGTATAGTGAAAAACTGCGTTGTTGTGATGTGGTAAAAAAAAAGCCTAAAAATGCCTAAAAATGCCTATTTTTATAGTGCAAACCTTATATATGCCCCCACAGTGCTAGAATGTAAATACCGATGTTACCCCTGTATAGACTGGACTGGAATTCATGCAGCACATTTTCTTTGGTATAAGCAGGTAAATACAGTAATAAATTAATTTAATTTACACTAATAAAAATACAGGCTTTAAGAAGAACAAAACGAAAAACATTTAGGGAACCACTCGAGATTTAGCACTAAAATGCATGAAAAATTATATGTTGCCTCGAAAAAAGCAGAAAGCTGTTTCCGCGAATTTGCGGGGTTTTTCGTGAACAATTGTTAGTTTGGTTCTAAGAAAAGTCAGCGAATGACTGAAGCTGTGAAGGTTTACTGTATATATATAATGTTGCTGTCGGGACAAAATCTTTTTGTTTTGTTGTCAAGTCAGAACTTCATAGGCTAAGGAAAAAAAACTGACTGTAATGCATGTTCTCACAATTTGAAAGGCAGCTGGGGTGTTTGATGAAAGATAAACAGAGAAAGTGACGGAAATGATAGGTAGTTCTCAAATGATCAGAGATATGAATTACACGTAGATGAGGATTATATGATTATATAATTAGATATATGATGAAGATGTTTGAATGTATGATTCAACACAGTGTCACTGATGTGAAGCACCACCCGAATGAAGCACCAAAAGCAAATCAATAGAGAATCTTCAGCCCGTCAATGTGAGTAAGTGAGTGAGTCACAAGCCACGAAGTGCTTCTAAAAACCTGAGCGCCTGATATTAATTCTATGTAAATAGTATCTGACCTTTGGGGACAGGCAGCGGCCCAGTGTGGAACTACTGAAGGGTCCAGAACTCTGTCTCTCCCTCTTACGGGAAACGCCGCCGTCATTTAGAGCCCCGCCCTCCTTACTGCTGTTGCTCCGCCTTCTCTCCTCCATGGACCGAAAATGCTGTGAAGACACACGCCATCACCCTCCTAAACATCTGCCAAACACCTACAGTACTGCAACCGCACCTTATGTACACTCTGTGGTATATATTCTGTATTCTTTGTATTTTCTGTATATAAGATTTCGAATGTTTATCGCATCGTATTGTTCCTTTTGCAAACTGCATATATAAATATATATATTTATAAATAGTATAAACACATCATATGTTAAAAAAATATACATATATTAATATTTATCTTTATATAAATATATATAAATCGATATTGCGTATTCATACTGTAGATTGTATATTATTGAATATTATATTGTTCAGTGTATTGTTCATTGTTTACATATTATTGTTGTTTCATACTGTTGTGCTTGAGCGACCGGAATCAAATTCCTCGTATGTGTTTGCTCACGCGATTCTGATTCTGATCCTGACTCTAAAGATCTAGCCAATGGTAGAGCCGGAGCGTCACAGTATTAATACCTTTCCAAACAAAACCGAGCCCTGAAATAACATCAGAACAATTAAGAAATAAGATTTTATTTAAAATATTATTTACTTTTATTTTAAAGTTTCCATAAATCATTAGACCTTCTACTACTAACATTAAAAATACTGGGAAAGCTAAGCCTTCCCAAACATTTTGATGTGTAATGTGATGTGCAGACAATGAATTGATTCATTACTGTGTCAGTATGCCTGAGCTTGAAAGACTATGTTTTTCTTTATATACTGATTTATGTTTTTTTGGTGGTTTGTACTTTGTCCGAGGGAGGAACAGTAAGTGATTTCGCCTCACCTTCATAGACACAGGGTTGAGAGGGAAGGCCTGACCTCCAGTCAGTTCTGCATACTTTCTCTCCAGAGTGGACAGGTTCTCTCTCTCCTGTGGACAGACAGACGGACTGAGCGTGGGAGACCACAGGCATGTACACACACACCAACGGAGAACCAGACACACACCGCTCACCCTTTGTAACATGAGATGCAGATTGCTCTTCTCTTTTAGGAAGTTCTCCTTCTCTCGTTGAGTCTGCTGCGTTATCTGGGTGGACTGTTTCTTTAGGGTCAGCAGCCTCTCCTGATACATTTTTTTGGGGGTAAATACAAAAATATTATGATAAAGCCCCGGTCCTTCTGCCGCAACACGTTAACATCATTATTTTCCTGTGAATGAAATGTAATTTAAAAAAAATATTAATTCCTTATATAAATAAACTGGCTCTCACCTGCGATTACCCTCCCTCTCACACACAGGACACTTTGACTTTCATTTATTTTCTGTAACTACTTAATCCTTACTTATGCTGCGGGTACCCAGAGCCTATCCCGGGGTCACCCTGGGTGGGGCTCCAGCTCCTCACACACACACACACACACACACACACACACACACACACACACACACACACACACATCTTTGGACTGTGGGAGAAACCCGGAGACCCTGGAGGAACTCCACACCACCACGAGGAGAACATGCAAACTCCCCACACACACACACACACACACACACACACACACACACACACGAGACCAGGACCCGGATTCAAACCCCCAACCTTGGAGGTGTGAGGCAACAGTGCTACCCGTGGGACCCACACTTTGACTTTTACTTGTAAAATGCCGTTTCACACTGTCAGGTACCTGCTTTATGTAGTCCTGTGTGATGTGTTACTGTTGTGTGTTGTGTGTCTGAAGAGTGACACTTTATCTCAATATATCACTACGAAACCACACCCCTTAATTTCACCCCTTAACATTACCTTAATTTTTACCTTCATTTCCAGGAAATGAAGGAAAATTAAAGGGAAAAGTGCACAGATTAAGGTGATTATGGGGTAAAACTGCTGAATTAAAAATTTGCCCCTTAAATAATAGAACCTCCTGAATTAATGCCTTATGTCTGAGATGAAGGGGTTTCACACTCAGGCCTTAAATCCACCTTTAAGGTACAATTAAGGGATTGGTTCACAAACTAATGGCCGCTTAATTCAAATGAAGGGGTTTGGTGCATTTTCAGGGGTAAATTAATGTAGGGTTAAGCACATTTTAAGTACAGTGTTTCGTAGTGTAAACTCAGTCATACCGAGAGAAGACAGGGACTAACTGACCAGGGCTAAATTAAACTTGTGGCCGACTATGGACACCATGTCTGCACTGCTAGACTACCTTTGTGTGGAGGGAGAACTGTGTACCTTGCGTGTGACGACGCTCCGCTGGAACTCCGCGATCTCTCGGAGCAGCTGCTGGACCTGCGTTTCCTTCTCCTCGTCCTGACGGCTCTCGCGCTCCAGCTGCTGAAACTCCAGGTCCTCAAAGCGCCTCGCCTCCGCCTCCAACTTCTCTGTGTCCTGAGAACACACACAAACACACATATACATACACACACACACACACACACACACACACTGTATAATTGTCTTAATGGAATCCTAGATTTTTTATAGAATCAGGTCTGATTTGTTCTATTGCTTGTGGATATTTGATCCAGTGTCTGCTGGTACTCACCTGGCACTCACACTGGGGGTCTAGTCTTATCTTTATAGGGCTTTTATATCTACAGCTTTTCATTCCAAAACTGCCTCCACTTGTTCAATCTATCCGTCACATTTTTCCCGTGGCCACTGTATTCTGAGATTATGGTCGAAAGACCAAGTTGAGATTGAAATTGCCATTCGTTACTGTTTTGGCAAAGTTCAAGAAAGTTTAAAGCTCAAAGCTACTGCTTTATGTCCCTTTAAATGGCTCCGAGGTCTTCTGGAAGCACAGTTTGCAGCAGTGACTACAGCCAAGTAATCAGTGCGGCAAGAACAGGGATATTACGAGGACTTCTGTTACAGTTTACAGGTTACACTTTCTCTTTCACACTTGAAATCTACATTTAATGTTGCTGCAAACATTATCTTTTTAACTGGTTCCCACAACATAATATCAGCAACTGTATATATTATGCCCTTAGTAGCAGCATAAATAAACTGGTTTGCACATACTAATTGAGGGTGACCCAGTCCTACACTCAGAATCAATAAAGTGGCCATTTTTGTCATACGTGAACATACCACAGCACACAGTGTGAAATTCTTTATCTGTCTTTAACCCATTCACCAAGTGAAGCAGCAGGCAGCCAGGAACACAGCTCAAGGGTACCTCATTGGTGCCGCTAGCTGGGCACCAATGAGATTTGAACCCACAACCTTCTGGTCACAGGGCCAACTCTCTAACCACTAAGCCACCAGCTGCCCCGAGGGATGGTTTGTGCTTCACCAGTATTGCTCTAATACAGGCCTATTGATCAAATACAACCAAAATATAAAAGAGCAGAAACTTTTCGAACGTCCCTCATATTTTTAGCAACCTGCCGTAAAGAGATGAGCTCAAACTCAGTAAGGATGTGCAAGGCTGTGTCTCAGATGTATTATCAACAGTTTAGTTTAAGAGAGGGAAAAATACGGTATCGGAGTGGTATGGATATCAACAGACACTCATGGCTGCGATATTGGTGTCGGACGTGAAAAAGTTGTATCGAGCCATCCCTAAAAACAGGCTATGAATAAAAGCTTTCGACCAAAGTGAGCATTTCTCTCATGCAGCTTCACAGATCAAGCCTTCAAGCATCCCAAAAATGCAGATTATGCACATGTAGTTTCATTAATGCTGGGGTAGCTGGTGGCCTAGTGGTTAGTGCTTGCTCCTGCAATCAGAAGGTTGTGGGTTCCAATCCCAACACTGCTAGTGGCACCTCTGAGGTACCCCTGAGCAATGTACCATCCATACACACTGCTTCGCGGTACCCCTCGTTGGTGGAAGCCCACTGCTTCACTTGATGAATGGGTTAAATACAGAGAAAGAATTTTACACTTTGTGCTGTAGTGTGTTCACGCCCTATAAGGGGGCTCTTTACTTTATTTCTATCAAGTTAGAGTGTTATTAGCATTAAATAGCCAACAGTGTCTGTTTGTGCTTCACCAGAAGTTCTGCTAATAAGCTGTTCAAAGCATCATTGGGTGCAGTAATGGGGTCTAATAGTTTCAGCCTTCCAATAAGGATGCAGAGCAACAAAACCAGACCTAGTTCTCCTTTAATCCCACAGAAAAGAAAGCACTTTAACAGAACAGGACGAACCATTCTACAGCCGACCGACCCAACTGGAGAGAGCAGCCCGCGCAAAGGAGGGAAGGAGGCTGGAGCGGAGGCCGAGTCTCGGAGTGAGGTGAGTTTAGGGAGCTGAGACAGCACAGGGAAAGACAGAGAGGTGGTAGGTGCAGCAGGAGAGAGTGAGAGAGGCCTGCAGGTGGCTGACTGACCCTGTGCAGCTGACTCTGGAGCTGTTCCTTCTGTGCTTCGGGACACGAGTCCAGCTGGCTCTTCTGCTCTGAAATCAGCTCTGCTAGCTTCTCTACTTTAACCCTCTCAGCCTCCAACAGGGCTTTGTCCTATAGAGCGCCGGCGGCCGTGCACGGACACACACAAGACACACACAAACAAGGAGGAGGGATAGAGAGAAAGGGCAAGGCTGGGTAAAGCAATGGAAAAAGAAAAACGGAAAACTAGGTGTGCTGAGACGGTTAATGTAGGTTTACAAAATACCAAAACACTCATGGTCACTAATATTTCAAAATAATATTCGCAACCATGTGTGTGTATTATAAACATAGTTTTTTTCCGGTTTAATAACATGGCTGAAGTCGGTAAGCTAATCGGTTACACCGCAGCCAGATCTACCTGAGTCTTGTCGGTGCTTGTGGTTTTCTCCATTTTGCTCATTTTCTCGTTGAGCTGCTCCAGCGCCTCCTTATCCGTCTGCAGCAGAGCCAACTCTGCACCCTGCTCCCCTTCCAGCAGCGCCTTCTCCACCTCCATCTACAGACAGAGGGACAGAGAAAGTGGAGAGAGAAAGAAAGAGAGAGAGAGAGAGACATAATGGGAATTGTATTTGTTAGAGAGATTGTACCAACTCTCATTTGCCACTTTAGTAGAAACATAGTCTATACAACTACTCAATAGAGAGCTGCTACCTGACTGAGTCCTACGGGGCCCGACAAAATATCTGGTTTAGGTCAGGTTTACCAGACGAACCGATCCAAACCTGCCTGATAAAATATCTGGTTTAGGTCAGGTTTACCAGACGAACCGATCCAAACCTGCCTGATAAAATATCTGGTTTAGGGGCGATTTTATTTGTAACACATTAGGCATTAGTCCAGCTCCTGTTTGTTTTTTACAAAGTGATTTTAAAATCGTTTTCTGAGGCATTCCCTCACTCTCTTGCACATTCCCTAGCTATCTCTCCCACACACGCATGCTTTATTTTCCCTCTTTAGCTGTGCTCCAAGGTTGGGGAGTGAGAGAGTTTGCCTCTCAGTGAAGTCATGGATGATGAGAGAAGTACGCTGGCCTGGTAGAAACATCATAGCAGATCTTTCCCTTTTGTGAAGTTTGCCAAAGAAGAGATTATCCCAAGTCAAGCACTTAACAGAGTAAAGCTCTGTACAACTGGGTCTGTGATAGACCATCTCTGTTGGTTTAGGTTAAGTTCCAAACTCAGTGATACTAGTTGGGTGGGGTAGGGTCAGACCTCGAATTTTCTCACAGTGGTCGTGTATGGGCTTCAGTTTCATACGCGTGCAGACTTCTAGTGTATCTGGAATGTTTACATTGACTAACTCTATTGCTGAACGATTTATCAGTCCCAAGCTATTCCACTTAAGAGATCACCTCCAGGGTTGGGGGTTTGAATCCAGGTCCTGGTCTCATGTGTGTGTGTGTGTGTGTGTGTGTGTGTGTGTGTGTGTGTGTGTAGTTTGCATGTTCTCCCGTGGTGGTGTGGGTTTCCTCCGGAGTCTCCGGGTTTCTCCCACAGTCCAAAGGCATGTGTGTCAGGTGAATTGGGGATTCTAAATTGATAGTGTGTGTGTGTGTGTGTGTGTGTGTCTGCCTTGAGGTGGGCTGGCGCCCCGCCCAGGGTGTGTCCCTGCCTCGTGCCCGTAGAGGATCAGGCACTGCAGGTTTGACTGATTTTTTAAAGGTCCTGTAGTCAGAACCTGATCTCTTATAAAAAGCTAGAAAAAAAAGCTAAGAGAAATACAGTCAATGGTGAAACAAAAAACAGGTCAGTAAATGCACCCTGTCTCACACACCTCTCTGACAGACTCGTCCATCTGTGTGTCCAACTCCTTGATCTTCTGCTCCAACTCTTCAATGTTGTTGAGCACTTGGATCCTTTCCTCCTCTATCCTGGTCACTTCTTGCTTCATCTGCATATTTTCTGCCACCTGAACACATCAGTCACATTTTCAGACCATCAAAGCATCACTAACATCCTAATACGGAGGTAGAGCCAGGGGAGGGGACGCAAAACCTAGGAGAGAAACCCCAGAGAGACACAGGCGACTTGTGGCAAACAACAACACGTACATGAGGAGAAACCACTCAGACATGAAATACATGGGATAAATGTCACAGAGCATTATGAATAAAACCAGAAATCAAGAGAGAGAACCATTTTCCTGTGGGACATTAATAACATTCTCCAGTGGGACATTAATAACATTCTCCAGTGGGACATTAATAACATTCTCCTGTGGGACATTAATAAATTGACAGTCCTGCAACATGCAAATGAACCTTTACCCATCACGACGTTTTAGTAACTCTATGACCGTCAGAGTTGATGTAGATATGATGAATGATCAGTTTTTCATCTAATTCAATAATAAATTAAGGATTGTCTTCACATTACTGATTTACTTATTTTATTTAAATAAACTGTGAGTTCGTTTCCCAGACCTAGATTAAGCCTGGACTAAAAAAGTCCAATGATTACACAGGTCAACAGGTCAGAATCATCAAAGATCAGTTTCTGTGGGTTTTGTAGTGTTTTTCATGCTGATTTCAAATCTGTGTTTAGTTTTTCCCGCACATACAGTTTTTGTGATGA
>JBBJLS010067166.1:0-12654 GCA_037577275.1 Bryconaethiops microstoma
ATACAGTAATAAATTCATTTAATTTACAGTAATAAAAATACAGGCTTTAAGAAGAACAAAACGAAAAACACGAGAACGCTTGAGACGCTCCACGGGGGAAATTCTGGACTGCAGCTGCGTCAAAGGGAAGCAGCCAATCAGCAGCGAGGAGAAATAAATAACGCTCTCGGACTGGCTACTTTCAAACCTCCCGCCTCTGAATACAGCGGTATTTCACCAAGACGCCTTTCTTTGTGTTTCTCTCCACAGAACCAAAACATTTATAGTTATTTTTTTATAGGGAATGTAGCTGAATTTCTATTAATATTTGTTACAAATTTGTAAATTATATTTTTCTTAATAATTGAGCACTGAAATGCATAAAAATGATATATTGCAATTATTAGTTTGGTTCTAAGAAAAATCTGCAAATGACTGAAGCGGCGACTGAGCGGGAGTTTACTGGAAATCATATCTGAGATCTGTCAGGGGTTCCAGTCTCCATGATTGTAGCTTCTGTCTTTCGTTCAGGTTGTGGATTCTCGTTACAGTGAAAGCTCTCGAGGAGACGTGAAGCTACACTTCAGTGTTGCTTTTATCCCCAGAGCGGCTGCTGCTCTACTGTGAACGGCTCAGAGGGTCCAACTAGGAAAGCATGTTAGCGGTGTTGGAAAAGCGAATCCCGTCAATACTGCATTGACATCAATTTCAATGTAAAAAGATTTTATTCCAAGTCATTTGGGGACATTTCTATTGGTCCATTCATCATGTTCACGCACAAATGGATTAAAACCAGAACAAAAATGGAGATCTAGTTCTTTCAGTGTATTCCCTGCTACTTCTTCCACCTGCTAAAACACTAAATGGTCCATTAGGAGATTCGTAGGCTGTCACTATTCAAGCGATGCATTAATGATTTGGTTTTTCACATCAGCTTCTCTCGTGCAGCCAGAAAGAAATACAGCCAAAACAAAACCTCAGTGAAAACACACACATCTGAAATCACAGGCAGTGTTTCTGTGGTTCTTTATTTCGAGGTAGAAGAAGGAAAAGGTCTGGTGTGAGAGATTGAGTTCTTTAGTCCCGGAGGGGTGCAGCTCCTCAGGAAGACCGAGAGGTGGGTCGAGAGAATGCTTTCTGCTGCGCCCTGTGGTGTTTGATCTCCTGAGATGAAGAGTCCAGACCCTCGTTTGAGTAAACAACAGTGGCCATGTAAGAGAGGCACTTCAGCTCGGGAGGAAAACACGGTGCACCGCGGCCTCCCTCCCCGTCCCTCCCCGTCCCTCCCCGTCCCTCCCCGTCCCTCACCGTCCCTCACCGTCTCTCACCGCACATGCTCCTCCGGGGACGATTTCATTTGCTGATTTGATTTTTCCAATTAATTTTATTCAGCTGATTCTGTCGTCAGTCAGTAGGGTTAGTTGGAAGGGCAGGATTTCATACACAGGATGCAAATGAACTACATTCATACAATGCTAATGCCGGCCTGTCCGTCTCTGCGCTGAAGCTGAAAATGATCTGAGCTTGGTCTGATTGTAAAAAAAAATCTCCTTTGCACTCTCATGGCCAGACGCTTCGAAGGGCGATTCGCTTGTTTACCTCAGGCACATATAACATAAATCTGCAAATAACGTAGCAGGCACAATTTTATTTATTTTTTAAATGCTTTGGTGGCTTCACACTAAACCATGTGCTGGAGGCTGGTTTCTGTTTCATGTGTCAGAAGGTGGGTTTCCGTCCAGTTTTGCACAATCTAGAAGAGATTTTTGAATCAGTTTTAAGACCGAAGGCGTCGAGGGCATGTGATGTTTTTCCTAAACCTACACAGCCACTTCAGAACCCTTTAGGAGCCTCAATTTAAAGAACTGACATGCAAACAAAGCTCATCTGTGTCAGTTTGGCCACGGGAAAAATAAAATGTAAACATGAAAAATTGCTGTGAAAAACCTGTGAAAAGTTGTTATTTGCTTCGAGCTACACTCTTAAAAAGAAAAATACAAAAACTTTTTTAGAGTGAAACCATAACAGAAATATTTTTGGTTCCTTTAAGAACATTTCAGTGGATGGTTCATTCATAATAAATTTTGTAAATGAGATGTAGGTGTGAAGAACGTTTAGTCTCGAGACAAAGTAAAGGTTCCATACTAGTTAAAGAACCACACAGACATTACAAGACGGATCGAAAGCCATCCAAGGACTGTTTGCCAAAGTGCTGCCAAATTTGAACCGACGGCTAAATCTTTTTGGTAATGCTTCCATTAGTAAGACGGGAACAATTAACCAAATATGCCTGAAATCTCATTTGAAGTTAAGGGCAAAGCTTAGGAACTTTGATCTGCTCGGTTTGTAAGGGAGCGTGTATAGACCACCGGTCATTACCGAAAATTGGACTGTATCCGGAACAGGCCCTGACGCTCGGCGAGGTGTCGTGTTGTCCTGAGACTGTCGCGCTTATTCTTACTCATCCAAACCACAAACTACTGCACTAAAGGTAGAGAAAACAGCAGCAGAAGTATGTGAAGTGGTGGTGCCTAGTGGGTGGGATACTTCCCTCTGGACCAAGAGGTCATGGGTTCGAATCCTACCTCCAGCACCACCACTGGGTTCCTGAGCAAGACCCTTAACTCTGAGTTGCTCCAGGGACACTGCCCCCTATAGGTAGGGAATGGAGGTCGCTTTGAATAAAAGCGTCTGATAAATGCTGTAAATGTAAAATATGAGTTTATGAGTTGGGACACAGCCTTTATGTCTCTAGTCCAAACTAGTTTCCCTTTTTTATTTTTGCTGAAAACTGAGCCTGCCAGCAGCACTCAGACATCCTGTATTCTCCATAACTACTGAAACTGAAAAACATCTCTCGTTTTATAGTGCAAGGTGTCACCAAATTGCTATTTCCATCACAGTAAGTGAACAGAGTACCAAATGATATAAAAGACGTGAATCCGAAGCACAAAGCTCGTTGCCGTCGTTCATTTTTTCAGTGAAACACTGACCTCCGACCACTGGGACGGCGCCTTCGACCCAACTGAAATTTGTTCAGCTTTCTGAGGAGCAGCTGAACACAAAGACGTTTACGACTTCCGAGACGTCTTTGTTGTGACAGAAGAACACCTGAAGAAAGAGCATGTCTGAAGAATACAAATGCAGTTTGGAAGGGTGGGAAGTCTGTTGTTTGTATTCCGGTTGCTTTGTTTTGACACGCTGTCCTTGAACGCGTAAGGTGGAGCGTTTTCACATTCGGCTCATGTTTGGCTTTTCAGATGAGGAACCACACGACACAACAAAGTTCTATGGAAATATTTAGCAATGTCCCTCGAGAAGAGAGCAAGAACTGAATCTGAAAGGGTCGTGGCAGCAGTCAAAAGGTGCATTAATATTCATTGGACAGAGAAACGCAGGGAGAGAGGAGGGGTCGAGAGCGATGCTTGAAAAAGCACAGCTGTCAAAAAAAGAAAAAAACGAATGGAGTCGTAACTGTGAGGCTGCCGGAGAAACCACAGGCCTGAGAGCGTGAAAACACAGCACACAGAAATCAAATCACCTGAAGACAAATCCTGGAGTTTATACAGGCAGGACGTCCACAGCCAGGACGCATGCTCCTTCAAAACAGCTCAAATCAGAGCAAGTTTTTGATGCACAGCCTCACGTTCTGAAATAAAGCATTTCTAAATCTGGACCGGCAGTGATCTGAATATTCATGACTTCCTTCAAGCATTGCATTTATTTAATTTACTTTTCTATTTTCAGTTTTACACTCTGTGTCTTTGTATTCAAATTAGGGGCATTCTGAGGTCACGCCTTGAGCTGGAAACAAGCAGAGATGACAAGGACAGTCTATTCTCGTCTCATTTTCGGGGCGTCCGGTCTAATATCTGATGTTATCTTCTCTACGCTCAGGTGGAGACTGTCTTCAGAGGTCAAAGTGCAATGTTTGTGTTGGGCCATGGAGTCAGAATGTCGGGGGGGCGCGCAAAACTGCTGTCAAAACTCTTTTCCTGTTGTTAAAAATATTTAAAAATGTACTAAAACCCTCATTACCCCTAATATTTACACAGAAACAACTATATGACCGTTCAGGACTTTAGCATAACAAACTTTAAAATTATCATAAAATTTTCATAACATGTTACAAAAGCTCTAGCAGACAGTGATACAGTCTAAGTAACACTAATGATATGATTGGACCCACAGCCAAACACACTGTGCTGAGACAAATTGCACACTGTGTTGGGCTACACTGTGTTGGGCTACTCTGGGATGGGCTACAGTGTTGGGCTACATTGTGTTGGGCCACATTGTGTTGGGCTGTACTGTGTTGAGCTAAACTGTAATGAGCTATATTGTGTTGGGCTACACTGTGTTGGGCTGCACTGTGTTGAGCTATACTGTGATGAGCTATACTGTGATGAGCTAAACTGTGTTGGGCTACACTGTGTTGGGCTACAGTGCGTTGGACTACACTGTGTTGGCTACACTGTGTTGGGCTGCACTGTGTCGAGCTATACTGTGTTGAGCTACATTGTGTTGGGCTACACTGTGTTGGACTGCACTGTGTCGGCTACACTGTGTTGGGCTGCACTGTGTTGGGCTACATTGTGTTGGGCTACACTGTGTTGGACTGCACTGTGTTGGCTACACTGTGCTGGGCTGCACTGTGATGAGCTAAACTGTGATGAGCTATACTTTGTTGAGCTATACTGTGTTGAGCTAAACTCTGATGAGCTAAACTGTGTTGGGCTACACTGTGTTGAGCTATACTGTGTTGAGCTATACTGTGTTGGGCTAGACTGTGTTGGACTACACTGTGTTGAACTATACTGTGTTGAGCTATACTGTGATGAGCTACACTGTGTTGGGCTGCACTGTGTTGACCTAAACTGTAATGAGCTAAACTGTGATGAGCTATACTGTGTTAGGCTACACTGTTTCGGACTACAGTGTGTTGAGCTATACTGTGTTGAGCTAAACTGTGATTAGCTAAATTGTGTTGGGCTACACTGTGTTGAGCTATACTGTGTTGAGCTACATTGTGTTGGGCTACACTGTGTTGGACTGTACTGTGTTGGCTACACTGTGTTGAGCTAAACTGTGATGAGCTAAACTGTGTTGGGCTACACTGTGTTGAGGTATACTGTGTTGGGCTACACTGTGTTGGACTACACTGTGTCGGGCTGCACTGTGTTGAGATATACTGTGTTGAGCTAAACTGTGATGAGCTATACTGTGTTGCGCTACACTTTGTTGGACTACATTGTGTTGGGCTACATTGTGTTGGGCTACACTATGTTGGGCTGCACTGTGTTGAGCTATACTGTGTTGAGCTAAACTGTGATGAGCTATACTGTGTTGAGCTAAACTGTGATGAGCTAAACTGTGTTGGACTACACTGTGTTGGACTACACTAGCTCACTGTGTTGAGCTATACTGTGTTGGGCTACATTGTGTTGGACTACACTGTGTTGGGCTGCACTGTGGTGAGCTAAACTGTGATGAGCTATATTGTGTTGGGCTACATTTTGTTGGGGTACATTGTGTTGGGCTGCACTGTGTTGGGCTGCACTGTGTTGACCTAAACTATAATGAGCTAAACTGTGATGAGCTATACTGTGTTAGGCTACACTGTTTCGGACTACACTGTGTTGAGCTATACTGTGTTGAGCTAAACTGTGTTGGGCTGCACTGTGTTGGACTACACTGTGTTGAGCTATACTGTGTTGAGCTACATTGTGTTGGGCTACACTGTGTTGGACTGCACTGTGTTGGCTACACTGTGTTGGGCTGCACTCTGTTGAGCTATACTGTGTTGAGCTATACTGTGTTGGGCTACATTGTGTTGGGCTACACTGTGTTGAGCTATACTGTGTTGAGCTAAACTGTGATGAGCTATACTGTTTTGAGCTATACTGTGTTGAGCTATAATGTGATGAGCTAAACTGTTTTGGGCTACACTGTGTTGGAATAAACTAGCTCACTGTGTTGAGCTATACTGTGTTGGGCTACATGGTGTTGGACTACACTGTGTTGGCTACACTGTGTTGGACTGCACTGTGTTGAGCTATACTGTGTTGAGCTAAACTGTGATGAGCTATACTGTGTTGGGCTACTCTGTGTTGGACTACATTTTGTTGGGCTGCACTGTGTTGAGCTAAACTGTGATGAGCTATACTGTGTTAGGCTACACTGTGTTGGGCTATACTGTGTTGAGCTATACTGTGTTGGCTACACTGTGTTGGGCTGCACTTTTTTGGACTACACTATGTTGAGCTACACTGTGTTGAGCTATACTGTGATGAGCTAAACTGTGTTGGGCTACACTGTGTTGAGCTATACTGTGTTGGACTACATTGTGTCGGGCTACACTGTGTCGGGCTGCACTGTGTTGAACTATACTGTGTTGGACTACACTCTGTTGAGCTATACTGTGTTGAGCTATACTGTGTTGGGCTACATTGTGTTGGGCTACACTGTGTTTGACTACACTGTGTTGGACTACACTGTGTTGAGATAACTTTGATGAGCTATACTGTGTTGAGCTAAACTGTGTTGGGCTACACTGTGTTGAGCTATACTGTGTTGGCTACACTGTGTTGAGCTGTAAGAGAAGAATAAAAAGTTATCAGGTTATGATCCAAATAAATCCTGTGTCTGTGTGTGTGTGTGTGTGTGAGAGAGAGAGAGAAACTCCAAACATGGATAATCAACTCCAAACATGGCTGTGTGTGTATATGTATGTATAACTGCATGTATGTGTATATCTTTATGTCTATGAGTGTATGTATATGTGTGTGTATATGTGTGTGGGTATATATGTGTGTAAATGTATCTGTGTATGTGTATATGTGTGTGTAAATGTGTGTATATATGTTTGTGTATATGTCTGTGTATATGTGTGTGGGTATATATGTGTGTAAATGTATCTGTGTATGTGTATATGTGTGTGTAAATGTTTGTATATGTTTGTGTATATATGTGTGTATGTGTGTGTGTGTATGTGTATATGTGTATGTATGTGTGTATATGTGTATATATGTGTAGGTATGTGTGTATGTATGTATATAAATGTATATATATATATATATATATATGGTTTAAACATATATGTACAATACTTATATACATATATTAATATTCATCTTTGTATTAATAAAAAAAGACTATTGCATATTCATACTGTAGATTGTATATTATTGTATATTATACTGTTTAGTATATTGTTCATTGAGTCTTTACATATTATTGTTCTTTTTAAACTGTTGTGCTTGAGAGATTTGATCGACAGGAATGTGATTCTGATTCTGAACAATAGAAAAACTTTGATCAAAGCTCAGTGAAGATGTTTCGAGATGTTTTGCAGGTCAGTGTGTCTCATCACTCTGTTCATCCACGAATAATTAAAATCACTCGTTTAATGGAGGTGGAAAAGTTGTGGTCTAATGTGAAGCGGTTACGGCTTTTAGAAAGTGATTTAAACTGCAGCTGACCAGGCCTGAGAAGCCTTAGCTTTAATCACAACTTTATATCAGTTTTTAAAGGGATTATAGAGAAAAAAAAGCTTTTACACTTCGCCTTACAGCCAAAACCACCACAGCCCTCGCACCGCCGTGTGCCAGCACTTCATCCTGAGACGCAATAATGAACTCGACACTTCATTTGCATATCACAGATCATAAACTCGAAAGGCATGGCGTTTAATTTTTTTTTTTTTTTAAAGGCATGTAAATTTTACATTCAAGCCTCCTCTTCAGCCTGATACACTTCTGCTTGATGTTCAATAAAACTGTAAACATAGTCGAGGTGTTCATTGTCGCTTTCGGCTTCGTTTTCGGCTCTGAAAATCTTCACCTCTTCTTCCACCGAAACCCAGGAGACCGTCGCTGCACGGAAACCGAGCTCTGAGAAACGAGGGGACTTCACTTCTTCTTGCTTTTGGGTTTTCGGCTTCTCGCCGCCCTCGACTCGTCCTGGGGGAGCAGAGAGAAAGTGAGGGGTATTGTGAGCTACACGCCGAGGAACTACAAAGAAAATGCAACTACAAATAACCTCCAGCAGCGTGGAGCCTGAGGAGCCATCTGACAGTGATACACCGCAATTACACCAGACTTATCTGTATCTGTCTAACTCACATTTAAAGTGTGAAAAATTATATAATTAAGTGATTTTAATGCAACACTTTCAATTTCACAGTTTTGTCATCTAACAAATATTTAACGTCTTTAAAAAAATATTCTACTTAATATATATTTAATTAGCAAATATTCTGATGTATGTTTATGTAACAGAATTCTAATTTTGGACCATTTCTATTTGGTCCAATGTGATAAACAGTGGTCTATAGTCTTCGTATGTACACATAATGTGTCTGTCCTCCTCACGACAGCTCTAACCCACAAACACGTGGACGCCACAAGACCTCTGAAGCTCTGCTGAGTTATCTGGTTTACCAGAAGAACATCCTAGAGCATCACACTGTGTCCATCTGCACTGCACACTGGTTTCTTCTCCTCCTTCAGATAAGAAAATATCATTTATAAGACCAGGCATTTTCATTCCATTTCTTCATGGTCCAGTTCTGATGCTCACATGTCCACTGTAGGTACTTTTGGTGATGGCAGGAGGTAACATGGGCTCTCGGACCGGCCTGCAGCTACAGAACTCCATACACAGCAAGCTGAGGTGCACTGTGTCTTGGTGCAGATTCCACAGCACACCTTCAGAGGTCTTGTGGAGACGCCTGGACGTGTCAGAGCTGTTTCAGGGCGAACCACGGGGACCTACGCAATATTAGGCAGGTGAAAACTGTATAAATTAGCTCTACTGACCATATAGGTGCAAACTGTTTATAATTACATTCTGGAGACCTTTGGTTTCTGCATCTCTTTCATCAGAGGTCAAAGCCCTGCAGGCATAATTTGGGTGTTGGGCTGTAATCAGTGCAGCAGTGACGCTGGGTTGTGGCGCGTTTGTGTGTGTGTGTGTGTGTGTGTGATCACACAGCTTATATGCAATATATTACAAAATATACATGAATTCAAGTCCCTCTTAAACAAGGTGTTTTCATTTCTGACAAGCTTGGGTCTTATTTTTTTCATCTCAGCTCCACTCAGCCTGAGTTCTGTACAATTCGCCACAATGTAAATTTGCCTGAGTCAGTCACACTGGGAGCGTTCTCCATGAATAAAGATTGGAGTGACAGCAAATGGCACTTTCTCACTCATCTGTATTTACAACATTTCCTGAAGGAAAATGACTGAGCTGCATTCAAAATACAGTTCAGCGGAGCACCAGATTCAGGTGATCTCATGAATATATTGTGGCTAATTTCGGCACAAATGAATTTATGAGGGCAAAGATGGCAATTAGCAGCGGCCCAGAGCCAAATCCACTCTCCACGTCGGCCTTTTAAATGACTCCCTCAGAGACTAAACGGCGTCCCCGTGCCCGTCACTGGCAGAAAAAAAACCCTTCACATTCTGCAGGCCATCAGCACAACTTGTTTGTTCATCAGACCTCTGGCGTGCTGGAAGAAACGACTCAGGCTGTTCACTCACGCAGCAGGACGGTAATAATATTCAGTGTCTGTGTTTCGCAGGAAGAACGCTGTATGCATCTTATACGTAGATAAAACATGGATGCCTGCAGAGCGCCGTCATTATCCTCCTCCTCCTCCTCCTCCTCCTCCTCCTCTTCCTCTGGGGTAATATTAAATGCCTCATAAACTCAACACCACAATGCGCAGAATGAAACACTTGTTTTATTCAATAACTTTTTCTGTTTTTGTCTCTACAGGATCATCAACTCCTGTGATAGTAGAAAACATCTGAATACAGGATGAAGCTGAATGGAGAGCAGGACAACAGAAATACAGCAGAAAGGACCAGCAATTCAGACCCAACGCGCCCGGCCCCATCCGCCCGACCCCATCCGCCCGACCCCATCCGCCCGACCCCATCCACCCGACCCAACGCTCCCAACACCATCCACCCGACCCAACGCTCCCAACGCCGCCTCACCATCCGCCCGACCCAACGCTCCCAACACTCCCAACGCTCCCAACGCCATCCGCCCGACCCAACGCCACCTCACCATCCGGCCGACCCAACGCCGCCTCACCATCCGGCCGACCCCACGCTCCCGGCCCCATCCACCCGACCCAACGCTCCCAACATCATCCGCCCGACCCAACGCCGCCTCACCATCCACCCGATCCAACGCTCCCAACACCATCCACCCGACCCAATGCCACCTCACCATCCACCCGATCCAACGCTCCCAACACCATCCACCCGACCCAATGCCACCTCACCATCCACCCGACCCAACGCCCCCAACACCATCCACCCGACCCAACACTCCCAACACCCCCAACACCATCCACCCGACCCAATGCCACCTCACCATCCACCCGACCCAACACTCCCAACACCATCCACCTGACCCAACGCCGCCTCACCATCCACCCAACCCAATGCTCCCAACACCATCCACCTGACCCAACACTTCCAACACCATCCACCCGACCCAACGCCGCCTCACCATCCACCCGCCCAACGCCGCCTCATCATCATCCACCTGACCCAACGCTGCCTCATCATCCAGTACTAGATGGTATTAGAACTGCTAAAGTCAAAACCTGACACCAAATTCACTTTCAGTCCAGCTCCTATTAAACCTGTGTATTGCTATTTTTCAGTGAAGTCTCTTTTCTGCCATATCCTGTATTTCCTGCCCATTAAATTAGCACTGGCTGTTGATGTGGATCTGATTCCTAAAGATTTAAGATCTCGGCGTATACCCCCATGCCCCCCGCCCCCACCACCACCAATCTGCCTTTTGTAATTACACTGTGCATTTCAATGCATCTCCAGCTCCCGCTCAGGAAACCGCAGGTTACTGTGCGTAGGCATAACAACTGAACTCGGCTCAATCTGGTATCGCAATGCAAATTTGAGTTACAACACTCAATAAAAGCCACACGGGAGCATCGCTGGTGCTTTCAGCAGAACAGCGTGAGACGAGGCCACAGTTTTTCCATTTTCCCTCTGATATACAGCATGTGGAACACGACATCTCTGAGCTTTCCTGCATTTTACAAAAAAGGTGAGGGGGGGCAATAATGTACAATATAGTTTTGTCCATTGTCCATTTTGTCAAATTTGCGTAGGTGAGTCAAGGTTTTTTTGTTCATAGTTCCGTCGGCCCGATGGGAACATCTAACACAAGTGCCTTTGAAGTTGTCTGCACAACTTGGAAACGTGTTTGAATAAAAACAAGTCTTTTAGCACATAAAGATGTCATTGGTGGAATGGAACAGAACATGGAAACAAAGAACATAAAAAGCTTAACAGACTGCGGCTTCAAAGCTAACTGTCTGTCAACTTGTTAGTGACGTCCTGGATCTCCTTCATGTTTCTCACAGAGTTAAAGATAAATTTGTTAGAGTCGTAGAAAAAACTCCCACTGAAATTTATCTTCAGCCCAGACAGTCGAGCTGGAATTTCATCCGTTCCCAGGTGTTAGTGTCTCCGTTGTCGTTTATTGTGCAGACAGTAAATAAACAGAGTCCTCATTCCATTTAGTGATGAAATATTTTGACCAATCAGAAAGCAGTGATGCAGTCGCTCGGCTGTGGCTGCTTTCAGCGCTGCCGTCCAGCGGCTCGGGTTCGGCTCGGGTTCAGGACGCTTTATTTGTAAATTAGAAAGACGTTTGTTCCAGTTCCTTGTTTCAGTGGAAAAGCGCCACAACTCCAGATGAAACAACGAGCAGTAAACTAACAAAAGCAACAGAAACAGTGGAGCTCCAGCTCACCTCAGGAGCCTGAACTCTAAGAACGAAAGTGAGAGGATACAATCATGGAAGAGCTGGAATCACTGACTATACATGATATATGCAGTCACTAGCTGTGTTTGAAAAGCTTATACACTTATCAACTAAATATGATAACACACTAACTGACAGTATGATATATACACACACTGACTATATATGATCTATAACACACACTATTTATATATATATATATATATTTTTTTTTTTCACTAATTAATACACTAACTTCAGTGAGTGAATATATCACATATACTCATTGACTTTATATATGATATAAATGATATATGCATTCATTGACTGTTTATGGTACATTAATTGACTGTATATGATATATTCATTGACTGCATATGGCATTCATTGTTTATGATATATTCATTGACTGTATATGATATATTCACTGGCTGTATATGATACATTCATTGACTATATATGATATATTCACCGGCTGTATATGATATATTCACTGGCTGCATATGACATATTCATTGACTGTATATGATACATTCATTGACTGTATATGACTTATTAATTGACTGTATATGATACATTCATTGACTGTATATGATATATTCATTGACTATCCTGACATTGACAGAGGTTATGTTCCAAGAGCACCGTTGAATTGTGAAAAACCGTGAATTTGTGATATGGTAAAAAAATATATAGTGTAAACCCTATAAATGCCCCCAAATATGCTCCCAAAACATTTTATTTCATTTTATACTTTAAAAAATGTGAAGGTAAACCCGTATCCGTACTGTAGAGTTTGCACTGAACTGCTGTCTCCCGCAGTGCTAGAATGTAAATACTGATGTTACTCCTGTATAGACTGGACTGGAATTCATG